>LNAC01001710.1:100948-116593 GCA_002007465.1 Ailurus styani
AAAAAAAAAAAAAAAAGAAATGACTGCATAAGGGTGTTTGGGTGGCTCAGTCGGTTAAGCATCTGCCTTTGGCTCAGGTCATTATCCCAGAGTCCTGCAATGGAGTCCTGTGTCAGGCTCTGTGCTCCCTTTCCCTCTGCCCCTCCCCCCTGCTTGTGCTCTTTATCTCTCATTCTCTCTCTCAAATAAATAATAAATAAAATCTAACAAAAATAAAGAAATGATTAGATAAACAAATAGTGGTACATCCATACAATGGAATCCTATTGAGCAACAAAAAGGAATGAACAAGTGCAAAGAAATGGATGATTACTAAAGGTCTATTGCCAAATGAAAATAATGAATCTGAAAAGGCTGTATGCCTTAAGCTTACAACTTTTTGGAATCCTAGAAAAGGCAAGCTACAGCTATGATAAGCAGCTCTGTGATTGCCAGGGCTTCGGGGAAGAGGCAGTTAAATAGGTGAAGAGCAGGGGATAAGTTAAGGTAATAAAATTATTCTGCATGATACTCTAAAGTTGTATAAATAACACTATACATTAGTCAAAGCCTGTAGAACTTTACATCACAAAGAGTAAATCTTAATGTATGACAGTTCCAAAATCCCTTAGTGATATGGGGAACACAGGAAGGAATGCAGACTATGTAAAGAATCTATTATAGACATATGAAACAATCTTACTAAATAGAGTGGGGAAAATCCATGCTGCCCTAAGAAACAGCACAGAATAAGACTAAATTGAAAGAAAACAAAAACAAAAGCAAAACAAAACAACAACAACAAAAAAACCCGTGTAAAAGCTATAGAGTTTCCCACTCAAGTATCACTTGCGGAAGAGTGATTTCCTTCTGATAAAGTACTTAATGGGAAGTAGGGGGAAAGAGTAACTTTACAGTTACTTCAGCCACAAGATCAAATTGAACATTCACAGCAATGACGTCCTGATAGTATGTGCGTACACTTGATACCATGCTATAAGAATGTCACTTGAGGGCGCCTGGGTGGCTCAGTGGGTTAAAGCCGCTGCCTTCGGCTCAGGTCATGATCCCAGGGTCCTGGGATCGGCTCGGCGGGGAGCCTGCTTCCTCCTCGGGGAGCCTGCTTCCTCCTCTCTCTCTGCCTGCCTCTCTGCCTACTTGTGATCTCTCACTCTGTGTCAAATGAATAAATAAAAAATCTTTAAGAATGTCACTTGACTTTTGGTCTTTTACCCAAAAAACTCATAACCTAAGTTTGATCATAAGAACAGCAGACACATTCCAATAGAGGGTCAGTTTATAATACTGACTATTAATCTTCTAAACTGTCAAGATCATCAAAAACAAGGAGTATTTGAGAAACTGTCACAGCAAAGAGGAGTTTAAGGAAACATGATAACTAAATGTAATATGGTATCCTGGATAGGATCCTGTATAGAAAAAACATTAGGGAAAAAACAAGGAAATAAAAAGAAAGTATAGAATTTATTTAATAATAATGTATTGATATTAATTAATTATGATAAATATACCACAATATACCATATATACCATAAATTATATATTAATATAGGGAATACTGGGTGTGATGTATATGGAAATTTTCTATACTATCTTTGAGGTTTTCTGTTAATCTGAAGCTATTCTAAAATTACAAGGATATTGAGGGCGCCTGGGTGGCTCAGTGGGTTAAAGCCTCTGCTTTCGGCTCAGGTCATGATCTCAGTGTCCTGGGATCAAGGCCCGCATTGGGCTCTCTGCTCAGCAGGGAGCCTGCTTCCTCCTCTCCCTGTCTATCTGCCTGTCTCTCTGTCTACTTGTAATCTCTCTCTGTGTCAAATAAATAAATAAATAAATCTTTAAAAAAATTAAAAATAAAAAATAAAATAAAATTACAAGGATATTGAAAAAAAGGAAGAGAGAATAAAGACTTTTTTTAGACATATTGAAACTAGGAGGAGAAAATCAGAAAAAAGGAAGAAATATTAAAGGACTCCTACATGGAGAAAATGATATTCCCAGGTGGAAAACTGGATCCAAGCAATTGCATAAAAACCAAATTTATATATATACACACACATACACACACACGTATATATACATATGTATATATACACACATACATATATAATCACATCACATATATACACATATATATGTATATACACATATATGTATACATGTGTATATATATTAAATATGCAGGCAAATATAAAATCTTTTTTCTAATCTTTAAAATATAATTTGAGGGCGCCTGGGTGGCTCAGTGGGTTAAAGCCTCTGCCTTCGGCTCAGGTCATGATCTCAGGGTCCTGGGATCGAGGCCCGCATCAGGCTCTCTGCTCGTCAGGGAGCCTGCTTCCTCCTCTCTCTGCCTGCCTCTCTGGCTACTTGTGATCTCTCTCTCTCTGTGTCAAATAAATAAATAAAATCTTTAAAAAAAATAAAATATAATTTGATGTCTTCAAAAAGAATAAAGTGTTTTGTGAGGCTTAGGAAAAGTTTAGAAGTAAAATGTATGACAGCAACAGCAAAAGATTAGGGGTAAAATGATAGTATGCTGATGTAAGTTTCTTAGAATTTACATGGTGGTTTAATATTTGAAGATAGATTGTGATCAGTTGAAGGTGTACAATATAAACCCTAACTAACCATTAAACAAAACAAAAAGTGATAGCTAATAAGCCAACCAACTTTACAAAATGAAATTATTTAAAAAAGTAACAAAAACAAACAAAAACCTCTTTCTCCAGAATGCAGAAAAATGGGAAGATGAAGAGGACAAAGGGACATGTGGAAAATGGAAAACAGTAAGATGGTAGATTTAAATCTAATTATGTCAATAATCACATTAGATTAAATGATAAATACCTTAATTAAAGGTAGAGATTGTCAGATTAGAAAAATCTATATCTATGTATTAAATACAACAAAACCAATTAAATCTAAAGACATAAAGTAAAAAGATGAAAAAGTTTATCACACAAATAATAATAAAAAAGAAATTGAAGTAAAAGAGAAAATTGGAGCAGTTAATATCAGGTGAACTAGATTTTAGAGCAAAAAATTGTCATATGGGTAAGACTTTATGGATAAGACTTTCATTTCATAAGTACATCAAAAGGACCTATCAATCCTAAAGATTTATGAATGCAACAGCAAAGATTGAAAATACATGAAGCAAAAACTTATAAAACTACAAAAAGAAATAGACAAGTTCACAACTATATTTGGAGACATCAACAATCCTCTCTCAACAATTTAGAAAAAATGATGACATAAAGTCAGTAAGAAAATGAAAGACTTGAATAGCCTATCAATATATTTGACTTAATTGATCTAGGAAACATTCTACACAATAGTGTAGAATGCATATTATTTTGAAGGTAACAAAAAACTCATCAGAACACATCAAATTCTGAGCAATAAAATTACCCTCAATACATATGAAAGAACTCAAACAATTTGAAAAGTATGTTCTCTGATTATAATAGAATTAAGTTAAAAATGAACAACAGAAGACATTTTGAGGATTTCCAAATATATGGATATAAAATAACACATTTACCAGAAATCCATCACCTAAGAAGAAAAGGAAATCCGAAATTATTTTGAATAGAATGAAAATAAACACACAACGTGTCAAAATTTATGGAAGGGAACTAAAATAGGGCTTAAAAGTTAATTTACAGCACTAAATGCCTATATTAGAAAAGAAGAAAGATCTCATATTAATGACTAATATTCTACTTAAAAAAGCAAAAAAAAAAAAAAAAGAAAGAAAGGAAGAAAAAAAAGAAGAGGAAGGAAAAGAAGAAGAAGGAGAAATCAAGCCCAGTATTAGAAGAGTTTTTTTTCTTAGATGAAAGAAAATAACAAGGATAAAACCACAAGTAATAAATTTAATCCACCTCTAGCCAAGTTGATGGGGCAAAGAATGGTGATGACAAAATTATCAATACCAAGATTAAGAGAATATCCCTACATATCAGATAAAATAAGGGAGAAATTTGAATAATTTTATGATAGTTTTGAAATATTTCCATAATTCTTTATTGATCCCCCATTTAAAAAATAGGGACTTATTGTCCTTTCCTACAATTGCGAGCTGGATTCAGTATTTTTTCTAATGAATAGTGTAAACTGGAAATGGTGGTGTGTAAATGCAGAGGCTAGATCATGAAAGGCACTGTGGCTTCCTCTTCTCTCACACTCTTAGAGCATTTGCTCTAGGAGAAATTTCCGTGGTAGGAGGACAGTTAAGTACTTAGGCAGCTTATGAAGAGGACCATGTGGTAAGGAACTAAAGTATCCTGCCGACAGTCATGAGGGAACTGAGGTCTTCTTCTGACAGTCATGTGAATGATCCATCTTGGAATCAGATACAGAAAGTATCAAGTCTTCAGATGACTGGAACCAAAGCCAACACCCTGATTGAGAATCATCCAGATAAGATACTTCTGAATTCCTGACTCAGGAGAACTTGGTATAATAAATGTTTGGTGTTTTAGGTATCACATATTGAGGGAATTTGTTACACAGCAATAGGTAATAAAAACATTATACTAACCAGTAGGAAACTTAGATTAAATGGACCAATTCCATGAAAGATGCATAATACTGAGACTCAAAGAGAAATAAATAACCTGAAGAACTTCAAATCTATTACAGAAATTGAATTTCTAGTTTAAACTTTCCCACAAAGAAAATGTCAAGCACAGATGTCTTCACTGGTGGTTTCTATCAAACATTAAAGAAAAAATAAAGGCAATTCTATAAAAATCCTTCTAGAAAATTGAAGAGGAGGAAACAAATATCCATTTATTCAATGAAGTCATCATTATAATAACCCTTACACCAAAAACAGAGGGGTCATTGGAATAAAAAAAAATTATCTCTGCAAATTTCTTTCATTTAGATTAAAAATTCTTAAGCAATTTTAATATGTTTAATCCAACAATATCTAAAATATAGCATTTTATGGCAAAGTGAGTTTATTCTGGGAATGCAAGATTAGTTCTACATTTGAAAATCAATGAAGTTAATTTACCATATCAATGGAATAGAGAAGAGAAACCATATGAGCATCCCAATACACAGAAAAAAAATTTGACAAAATTCAATATCCATTTATGATAGAAAATTTCAGTGAACAAGAAATAGAAAATAACTTCAATTTCTGAAAGGGCATCTACCATAAACCTACATCTAATGTAATACTGAATGGTGAAAGGCTGAATATTTTCTCCTTAACCTCAAGAAAATAGCAAGGGTGTCTAGTCTAACAACTGCTATTCAACATTTTCCTGTAGGTCCAATCTAGGGCAACAGATCAAAGAGAAGAAAGCAATGGCATACCAATTAAGAAGGAAAACATAAAGCTGTCTCTGCATCAAATGATCACCCATGTATATTCCACCTGTTTAAAAAAAGAAAGAAAGAAAGAAAAAGAAAGAAAGAAGGAAAGACAGAAAGAAAGAAAGAAAATAGAAAGAAAGAAAGAAAGAAAGAAAGAAAGAAAGAAAGAAAGAAAGAAAGAAAGACAAAGAAAGAAAGAAAGAAAGAAAGAAAGAAAGAAAGAAAGAAAGAAAGAAAGAAAAGAACTCATAATTGCCCCAATCTCAAACATCCTTGTGGGCCTGGTTTTCCTTTCTTACTTAAGGGCACCAGTGTCTGCCACCAGATTGCCTAAATCAGAAACTTCCTATTCATACTGAATAACATTATCTTAAATTACTTCCTTTATTCTATCACCGAGACCAATCAAGTTCCCCTTCTAATATCTATCTTATCCGTCCCCTGCTTTATATTTCCCCTTCTGCTGCTTTTGCTCTGACACTCACTTTTTGCTTAGGATAAAGCAACAGAAGTTAATCTGATCTCTGTCTCCAATTAAGTTCTTTTCCTGTCTTCCTACACATGATGACCAACAGACCCCTTTAAACACAAACCTAGTTACAATATACTCTTATTTTATTTTATTTTATTTTCCAGTTTTAAATTTTTTTATTTTTATTCTTTGCCCCAGGGATACAGGTCTATGAATCATCAGGCTTACATCTTTCACAGCATTCACCAAAGCACAAACCCTCCCCAATGTCCATAACCCATCATCAGGCTCCCTACCCTCCCACCCCCCAGTAACCCTCAGTTTGTTTTGTGAGATCAGGAGTCTCTTATGGTTTGTCTCCTTCCCCATCCTACACTCTTATTTTAAAAAGGATTCCAAAGCTTCCCGAAGATTTCAGAATAATATCCAACTAATTTAGCTTTGTCCACATTGTATTCTATCTCATGAGCCCTCAACATTTAATCCAGTCATAAACAATGACTGCAGCTTCTCCATTTGCATGATGCCATTTAACACCAGCATGGCTATTAACATTATTTGGAATACAAATTCTCTCTAAACTCAATACACAATATGTGCCCAAATAACTCCAATTCATCCTTAGAGACTAAACTTTTATTTGCTCAGAGAAGTTTCCCTTGATCCTCAACTCTTACCCTCGAGGTTCCTAATGTAATTGCTTCTACCTTGTGATCCAATAATCCTCCTCATATAAATCTGTCACAACGTGGATTATAATAAATTGTCATATTTAATTTACTTTTTTTATTCCAGATACTAGCTGTAACGTTGCTGAGGACTGAAACCTTGTTTAAGTAGTTCTTAGAATCATAATGTCAAGGATGATTCTGCAATTTCAAAGTTTCCTAGTAAATGCCTATCTGATAAAACAATAATCAAATTATTTTTAAAAATACCTTAAAAGTAAACCATTAATATGACATATATGACACATTTTCCTTTTTTTTTTTTGTAAGTGAAATGCCAGGGCACACATAAGTTAACTTAATAATTTACTAGAGATAAAAATAAATAACTAAATGACATGAAAATATAGTGACATATTTTATTGTTCATATACTTTACCAAGTATATAGTCCTAATTTATCACTCACTAAAGAACTTAACTACAACTTCAAAGATTTGTCTAGGACCGGGCGCCTGGGTGGCTCAGTGGGTTAAAGCCTCTGCTTTCGGCTCAGGTCATGATCTCAGCGTCCTGGGATCGAGNAGAACTTAACTACAACTTCAAAGATTTGTCTAGGACCAGGAAATAACATTAATCCCAGTGTTTGCAAATGTCTGATATTTTCTCTAGTTTCCTCATCCTGCCCTTTTAAAATTAGAGTTTCTATTGAAATTACATATATTTATACAAAAACTCAGAAAGCTCCAGTTCATTAATTTCCCCTAGAGTTTGATTCTTCCTCGGAGAAGATATTCATAACTGAAAATAGTGCACTGCCAGTTTAAATGAGAAGTATAAACTTTGGTTTCACACCAGTGAAAAGAAGCCCTTCAGGCAAGATGACTCTGAAGGCGGAGTCTGAGAAATGGATAGAAGAGATAACAGTATAGCCTGTAGGATCTAACATGTGATTACAACTACAACTATTGAGGCTTATAGATATGCACATATTCACTAGAACAAAGGATTCTCAGTTTGAAGGCAAAAAAAGGCATCAACATGCAATGATAGACAAATTAAAGTGCCATAGTTCTGACAAACTGCAGCAATTCACACACCTTATACTCTTCTTTCTGAAATTGACAGTAGAACATCCTTGTCCCCCAAATAGTTTGCCCCAGTTAAATATATGAATAATTTACAACTCCTGGATACCTCATTACTGCATTGTAAGACTTAAAGCTGTACATTTCAATGCAAAGAAGTCATAGTATTTTAGGGTTTACATCTTATTGGCCCCATACTAATGCTTTTTTACATAAGCATTTATTTTCCTTTTACAACTTTTAAAATAAATTATGTTTTACTATTGGTTGCTGGAAAACAGATACGAAGCAAAGGCTTTTAGCTTACAAAAGACTACTAGTTTACAGTAGAGTGCAATTCCAAAGAGCAGGAGTTGAGAGCAAAGGGGACTGGGACAGGGAAGGAAAAGTCAGTTCAAGGATCAATTCCTGGTATGGAGTGTGACCGGTTATTCTTTCTTGTCTGATCATCTTCTAAAAGGCCATGGACATTACTTTATCTTTGGATAGACTATGGAATTTGGGGAAGAACTCACACAGAATTGAGCACAATAGATGTGTGTGGGATGTAGGAAGTGACAGAAGTCCCAGAGACAAGAGATAACATGATAGATTAGGAGGACATTGAGGTGATTTGATGTAGCACTTAAAAGGTATCTGATACAAAATATCACTTAAAATATCTTAGATCCAGATTCTTGCTTCTAGAACTAAAGTCAGTATTCTGCTCCTTTCTAATTATTGCTTTCAAGTTCATAACTACTTACGAACTCCATGGCTGTTTGCAAAATTGTAAAATATAGCATGGCTGATGTGATTGTTTTCGCCCTCTCTGTGGATGTTCCCTTGGTGTGAGTATTGTTTTAGTCACTTAGTTCAAGGATTGGGTTTCCTCATTTATAAAACTTTGAAAGAAGTGAGGAAATTGCTCATTGTTTTCCTTTGTCATTCATTGCATCAACTGAAGAAGAATGCAGTTTGTAAAAGAGCTCAAGACTACAGGTTAAAAAAAAAAGAAAAAAAATACGCAAAAGAGGAATGGAACAGCCTCATTTCAACCTTGGGAGGATTACATGGAAGCCTAAGAGTTGGCAGTTAACATAAAAGAAGCCACTTGATACCCTGTACTTGGCCAGATGTGTGGCTATTACTGCTTTCTAAACTTGAGAATAAATGGACGTGGCACAGAATCTGACCTATTTATCATGTGCTCAGTATAAACTGAAAAGTAGGAGGTCATTACAAGTATAAAGAAACTCTTTTATGTACAATACATGAGAGGGATAGATATTTAGCTCCTGGGGTCTTGTCTCTGGAGATATGTAGGCATACTATTTCTTTGAAAATACCATCTCTGTTTTATTGTTTCTGGTGGTATAACCTTTACCTTCACACGCATTACTTATCTCCAGCTGTCTCTGTCACAGTCTACAAATTATTTTGTCAGTCTTTCTCTTGAGCTCAGCTGAATTTTAAGATCAATGAACTTACTTGCCAATTTGACAGGGCTATCAGTTGTTCTAGCAATTAATTAAGCCTTACAAATTATTTTAACCCACAACTAGCAGTCTCTACACTTCTTAATTGCCACTCGATCACATAGTTAAATTTGCCTGAAATTAACACCATATTCCACAAGGGAGACAATTTCAACCAGTCTGTCCAGTTGCTGATTTTCTGAATTTTTCCTTAGGCATAGCTTTGAAAAAAAAAATAATAAAGCTTCAACACAGGAATCTTACTTTTCTGAAAGCATTTGAAAATGATCTTTTCTCCTTCAAAGACTAATTTGAGGTCAAGCTAAGAGTTGATGTGAAAGCACTTCTCTGTCTTTGTTATATTTAGCACTAATTTAGGGGAAATAAAGTGACTGGAGAACAGCATGTAGAAGGAAAGGGTAAAGAAGGCAAATATATGCAAACATGCATATCCACAGTTTCACTTATCTGGTTCATGGACTTTGTCTTGTGAAATGATAGCCAAGAAAGAGAAACTGGTAATGTGAACAAATTCACAGCTGATCTTCACACTTAAATATCATTCACCATGACAAGCTGACTTGGAAACTCACAATCTATCCACCTATAAAAATATATATATTTAGATATGCTTAGTGCTAGCAAGCATTCTTCACTGGCATGGATCTAGCAGATATGCTGCCTTTGTAATTGAATGGCAAAATGGCAGTATTAGGGTTTTTAAAATCACTCTTTGTGCTTGGATTTTTAGTGCAAGCTGTATAATGCATGCAATATTATGATCTGCCTTTGAGAGAGCTATTAAAAAATGACATGGTTTCCTTTTTTAAGCACATAAATATACATGTTAATCAGTGCCCAGCAGGAGAGCTACCTCTTCATTCTTTGCTCATGTGAAAGAGTGGGTTGTCATTAGATGGTGGGGGTGGGGGTCAGGGGATTATGTTATAGAAGAAAATCATCTCTTTTTTTAAGATTTTTTATTTATTTATTTGACAGAGAGAGAGAGAGAGATCACAAGTAGGCAGAGAATCAGGCAGAGAGAGGAGGGAGCCTGATGTGGGACTCAATCCCAGGACCCTGAGATCATAACCTGAGCCAAAGGCAGAGGCTTTAACCCACTGAGCCACCCAGGCATTGCTAAAATCATCTTCTTTATAGAATTGGAGACTAACTGTCCAGAGGTGAGGAGCTGGTGAAGGGAATCTATCTAATAAGTGCTAATAGATCTCTGTCACTAGATACTAACTGCTTTATATACATATTCTCTAATCTTCTTAATAAATATGAAATGTAGCCACTATTATCCTTTTAATTTTTAGATGAGTAAGATAGGCTCAGAATAGTTATGCAATTTCATAAGGCTTTACAATTGATATGGGGAGCAATCTCTTCATCACCTTTGCCCCTTCCAAACCATTTGTCACACTTCTAATGAAGTCATATGATCATATCACATTCCTGCCTAAAATCCTCCCATTATTCTCTGTTGCCTATGTCACAGATCCAAAGCAAGATTCAGTCTTTACCTATCTCTCCAGCAGGTGTATTGCACTAAATTGCATCAATAGTTAATTACTTGTGGTCCCAGAAAGAACTCTTATCCAGAATTACTCTACCCTTTGGCATATCCTTCACCTGTAAGAGACCTGGTGCCTGCCTCCTAGCCCCCTCTCTGACTCAGTGTACTTCTGTACTTCCCCTAATTCCTCAGAGCCTTCAAAATTGAGATCAGGTTTTACTTCCTTTTTGATCCTTTTGAGAATCTGGCCTTTCTTCAGTTTCTTTCCCAAATGTTTCCTTAGCCACTTGTGCTTGCATCTTCCCTTGTGATTGTATTATTATGTATCAATGTATTCTCCACACAGTAGACCTTCGATCTTTGAAAGAAAGCCATAAATTATAGCTCTAGAACTAACACTTCATCGATTTCCACTATAATTTGATGAAACAAATGAATTGAATCAGGTTAAGTAGGTATCGAAGTAAAGACAGACCAAGAATGCTGGGTTTGAGGGAAAAAAAAAAAAGGTTTCCATTGAGGAGAAATTATCCTCAAATAAGGAAATGAGTGTGGTGTGGGGGAGGGCAGGGAAAGGCTGGACCCTGTAAAACTTGATTTTAGGGAAAATATTAAGGAAAGGAAGATTTCTCAATTATACTAGATTCACTCTTCTTTATGCAACATTTACTACATTTTAGAGTGATAAGAATGGGAATTTTGCTCAAATCTATTATTATTATTTTTTGTATTGTTTTGTCCTCAGGATAAATATGTAGACCAAATCATACCTAGCCTGGCAATCTCTTAGTAAGGATTTGTGAGTTAGTTGTAGGGTGGTGGTGGGTGAGGGGTAGGAAAAGTGGATGGAAAAGTAAGAGAAGAAAATGAGTTTCATCAAATGAATCTCAATAAGTTTATAATTTAAGTCTCTTAAATTCTCTTTTACAGTTTTGGAATTTATTGCTTACAGTTTTATAGTATTTTAACAATCAACCAGATTCCATTTTAAAAATAAAGATTAGAGAGTTTTTCCTCTTTTTTGTTTTAAATAAACTCCTTTATGTCAGAAGAAATAAAGTTTTTACACATATTTTATTGAACATTGTATTTGCCCAATGCATTTTAGAATTTCAGCAGATAATATCTATTCTTGAATATTTTCTTTATTTGCTGGTTTAGAAGTTTATAAAGAGTTATAATGGCTTCTGTGTGTACTCTTCTCCCCTAGAAATTAGTTCTTAGTTTTTAATGAATTGCTGATATTTCATTCCTGATTCCCCTTCTAAAAACTATGAAAAAAGAACTCACCCCATTTTCTTAGCTAAATCTCATTGCATTGGCATTAAAGAACCCTGTTTTCCTTCTAATATCCAATTGATGTTTTCTAAACTTTTCATTATAATTTTCTTAAAAGATAGTTATTTATGCTCCCATCTTAGTAAACCAATAATGATGTCATAAAGCATACAGCTAGAGAGTTTTTTGGCTGCTTGGAGTCCAAACAATTGAAGTTTAGTAAACTTGCAAGAAAGTTCCCTCCCTGAGAGAGGGAAATTTGATTTAAAGAGAATGGGCCACAGTGTTTCTGAGAACAGCACAGCATATGCTTCTTAAATTGTTCTCCAGCCCCACAGAATATCAATCAGCTTTTAGGCAGAAAGAGTGTAAGCATGAGCTTGGTTAAAGTTTGTAAGCAAAGGGAGACTGGGTGGCTCTGCTGGTTAAGATTCTGCCTTGGCTCAGGTCATGAACCCAGGATCCTGGAATTGAGCCCTTTGTTGGGCTCACTACTTGGCAGGAAGCCTGCTTCTCCCTCTCCCTGTTTACGTTCCCTCTCTTGCTCTCTCTCTCTCTCTCTCTCTGTCAAATAAGTAAATAAATAAATAAATAAATCTTTTTTTAAAATTTTTTTTAATTTTATTTTTATTCTTTGCCCAAGGGGTACAGGTCTGTGAATCATCAGGCTTACATCTTTCACAGCATTCACCAAAGCACAAACCCTCCCCAATGTCCATAACCCATCCACCCTATCCCTACCCTCCCACCCCCCAGTAACCCTCAGTTTGTTTTGTGAGATTAGGAGTCTCTTATGGTTTGTGTCCTTCCCCATCCCATCTTGTTTCATTATTTTTCCCTCCCTACCCCCCACAACCCCCCACCCTGCCCCTCAAGTTCCTCATATCAGAGAGATCATATGATAATTGTCTTTCTCTGATTGACTTATTTCGCTCAGCATAATACCCTCCAGTTCCATCCATGTCGTTGCGAATGGCAAGATTTCGTTTCTTTTGATAGCTGCATAATATTCCATTGTATATATATACCACATCTTCTTTATCCATTCATCTGTTGATGGACATCTAGGTTCTTTCCATAGTTTGGCTATTGTGGACATTGCTGCTATAAACATTCGGGTGCACGTGCCCCTGAGGAACACTACCTTTGTGTCTTTAGGATAAATACCCAGTAGTGCGATTGCTGGGTCGTAGGGTAGCTCCATTTTCAACTTTTTGAGGAATCTCCATACTGTTTTCCAGAGTGGCTGCACCAGTTTGCATTCCCACCAACAGTGTAGGAGGGTTCCCCTTTCTCCGCAACCTCGCCAACATCTGTCATTTCCTGACTTGTTGATTTTAGCCATTCTGACTGGTGTAAGGTGGTATCTCGCTGTGGTTTTAATTTGTATTTCTCTGATGCCGAGTGATGTTGAGCACTTTCTCATGTGTCTGTTGGCCATTTGGATGTCTTCTTTGGAGAAATGTCTGTTCATGTCTTCTGCCCATTTCTTGACTGGGTTATTTGTTTTATGGGTGTTGAGTTTGAGAAGCTCTTTATAGATTTTGGATACTAGCCCTTTATCTGATATGTCATTTGCAAATATCTTCTCCCATTCTGTCAGTTGTCTTTTGGTTTTGTTGACTGTTTCCTTTGCTGTGCAAAAGCTTTTAATCTTGATGAAGTCCCAATAGTTCATTTTTGCCCTTGCTTCCCTTGCCTTTGGTGAGGTTCCTAGGAAGAAGTTGCTGCGGTTGAGGTCGAAGAGGTTGCTGCCTGTGTTCTCCTCGAGGATTTTGATGGATTCCTTTCTCACATTGAGGTCTTTTATCCATTTTGAGTCTATTTTTGTGTGTGGTGTCAGGAAATGATCCAGTTTCATTTTTCTGCATGTGGCTGACCAGTTTTCCCAACACCATTTGTTGAAGAGACTGTCTTTTTCCCACTGGACATTCTTTCCTGCTTTGTCGAAGATTAGTTGACCATAGAGTTGAGGGTCCATTTTTGGGTTCTCTATTCTGTTCCACTGGTCTATGTGTCTGTTTTTGTGCCAGTACCATACTGTCTTGATGATGACGGCTTTGTAATAGAGCTTGAAATCTGGAATTGTGATGCCGCCAACTTTGCTTTTTTTTTTCAACATTCCTTTGGCTATTCGGGGTCTTTTCTGGTTCCATATAAATTTTAGGATTATTTGTTCCATTTCTTTGAAATAAATTGCTGGTATTTTGATGGGGATTGCATTAAATGTGTAGATTGCTCTAGGTAGCATAGACATTTTCACAATATTTATTCTACCCATCCATGAGCATGGAATGTTTTTCCACTTCTTTGTGTCTTCCTCAATTTCTTTCATGAGTACTTTATAGTTTTCTGAATACAGATTCTTTGCCTCTTTGGTTAGGTTTATTCCTAGGTATCTTATGGTTTTGGGTGCAATTGTAAATGGGATTGACTCTTTAATTTCTCTTTCTTCTGTTTTGTTGTTGGTATATAGAAATGCAACTGATTTCTGTGCATTGATTTTATATCCTGACACTTGACTGAATTCCTGTATGAGTGCTAGCAGTTTTGGAGTGGAGTCCTTTGGGTTTTCCACATAAAGTATCATATCATCTGCAAAGAGTGAGAGTTTGACCTCTTCCTTGCCGATTTGGATGCCTTTTATTTCTTTTTGTTGTCTGATTGCTGAGGCTAGGACTTCTAGTACTATGTTGAATAGCAGTGGTGATAGTGGACAGCCTTGCCGTGTTCCTGACTTTAGGGGAAAAGCTCTCAGTTTTTCTCCATTGAGAATGATATTCGCTGTGGGTTTTTCGTAGATGGCTTTGATGATATTGAGGTATGTACCCTCTATGCCTACACTATGAAGAGTTTTGATTAAGAAAGGGTGCTGTACTTTGTCAAATGCTTTTTCAGCATCTATTGAGAGGATCATATGGTTCTTGTTCTTTCTTTTATTAATGTCTTGTATCACATTGATTGATTTGCGAATGTTAAACCAACCTTGCATCCCAGGAATAAATCCCACTTGGTCGTGGTGAATAATCCTTTTTATGTGCTGCTGGATCCTATTGGCTAGTATTTTGTTGAGGATTTTTGCATCCGTATTCATCAAAGATATTGGTCTGTAATTCTCCTTCTTGATGGGGTCTTTGCCTGGTTTGGGGATCAAGGTAATGCTGGCCTCATAAAAGGAGTTTGGAAGTTTTCCTTCCAATTCTATTTTTTGGAACAGTTTCAGGAGAATAGGTATTAATTCTTCTTTAAATGTTTGGTAGAATTCCCCTGGGAAGCCGTCTGGCCCTGGGCTCTTGTTCGTTGGGAGATTTTTGATGACTGCTTCAATCTCCTTACTGGTGATGGGTCTATTCAGGTCTTCAGTTTCTTCCTGGTTCAGTTTTGGTAGTTTATATTTCTCTAAGAATGCATCCATTTCTTCCAGATTGTCAAATTTGCTGGTGTAGAGTTGCTCATAATATGTTCTTAGAATTGTTTGTATTTCTTTGGTGTTGGTTGTGATCTCTCCTCTTTCATTCATGATTTTATTAATTTGAGTCCTTTCTCTTTTCTTTTGGATAAGTCTGGCCAAGGGTTTATCAATCTTATTAATTCTTTCAAAGAACCAGCTCCTAGTTTCGTTGATTTGTTCCAGTGTCTTTTGGTTTCTATTTCATTGATTTCTGCTCTGATCTTTATGATTTCTCTTCTCCTGTTGGGTGTAGGCTTTCTTTGCTGTTCTTTCTCTTTGTAGGTGTAGAGTTAGGTTGTGTATTTGAGACCTTTTTTTGTTTCTTGAGAAAGGCTTGTATTGCTATATACTTTCCTCTTAGGACTGCTTTTGC
>LNAC01001711.1:1064-19909 GCA_002007465.1 Ailurus styani
AACCATAAGAGACTCCTAATCTCACAAAACAAACTGAGGGTTACTGGGGGGTGGGAGGGTAGGGAGAGGGTGGATGGGTTATGGACATTGGGGAGGGTTTGTGCTTTGGTGAATGCTGTGAAAGATGTAAGCCTGATGATTCATAGACCTGTACCACTTGGGCAAAGAATAAAAATATAAAATAAAATAAAATAAAATAAAATAATAAAATAAAATAAAATAAAATAAAATAAATAAAGAAAATAAATTTCTATTATTTAAAGCCAAAAAAAAGTAAATATATTAAAAAGTCTTGGGGTAGCTCACAGAAATATTAGGAAGGCTAGAGAACTATGTTTAAGGTTGAGTGGCCATAAGAAACCGTCCAGATCACACTTCAGTTCATATTTATTCAGTTCAAATATATTCATATTTGAAGAGAGAAAAAACAAAACAAAACAAAACAACACTGCTGTTCACTCCGAGAGAGAGAGACAGAGAGAAAGAGAGACAGAGAGAGAGAAGAAGGAGGAGGAGGAAGAGGAGGAGGAGGAGGAGGAGGAGGGGAAGAGGAGGGGAAAAGAAAAAGAAGAGAGGAAAAAGAAAGAGGGGGACAAGGGGGAACAGGAGTAGAAGGGGAGATATTTTCTCATTACTTTCTTCTTGGTCACCACTTCCCTTGTCAAAACTATGCCTGTGACCTAGCTACAAGGCAGGCTGAGAAAGGAGGTACAAAGATTCCCAATTCTTACCATCTTTCCCACCAAGCTTCAAAAGCTGCAGAATTTCTCATACATAGAAGAGAATTCAAATCCTCGGAGGTCAAAAGGAACAGCACCTGCATCCTGCAGCTTTGAGCTATTATTTCATAAACCATGGAATATCGTTACATGAATTTATAACAATGTAATAATGTAACAAATAGAAACAAACAAATAAATAGAACAGGTTGGGAAATGCAGATTTGTAAAGCACATGAGCATAAAAATACCCTAAAATTTTCACAATGAAGAAAATTTGAAATAAAATTAAACCCAGAACTTTCTAATCTTACTTGACTTTAGAATGATTATTTCTTATGGTAGACACTGTTAGGTGTGTATCTAACACCTATTTCCACCATCTTAGTTTTGTCTAGGTATCCACCATCTTCCTCCTGACCTTGTCCAGGAAAGGCCAACTTCATTCCAGGTCTGGGCATATGTCCTGCTTGACAGATAATCATGAACATGTAATACATTTCTATCTAATGAGATGTGAGTGGAAGTTGGCTAGGGTTTCTGGGAAATTTTCTTTAATCTTACAAATAATTATAAATCAGATTGGACTCTTTATTCCCATAAACTTTGTCACATTTAGATGCAATTCATTTAGTTAGTGTAGCTATCTTGCAACCACAAAGGGGACCAGTCTGAAGACAAAATTTATGCAAAAAGGAAGGCAGACATAACAATACCAAAGTAGTGCTATCATCTGTATCATATGACACCTAGAATCATTTCTCATTATGTGAAGTAATAGTTTATTTTTTCTTAAGCTTTTGAAAAACATCTCAAATGAAATATGTTGATCATCTTGAACACATTCCTTTGGGATATTCTTTGGAAGCTATGAATACATAAACTTTTGAGTTCTAAGCCTTGTTCTGGACACCACCTTCATAGTATTTTTTTCTGCTATTATTACCAAAAAAATATTCTCCTTCCTACGTCATACTTGAGAGCCTGCACTTCATTTGAAAGTATAGTTATAGGTGATTAATCAGGCATAGATTCAAAATAGATTTTGAAATCTATCATGTTTATGTTTCTTGCACAATCATGGATAAAACATCAAATATTGTACACCATTCCTTCACCTAAGAAACACAGAGTCCTAGCGTTAAACCTTGCCTGGAAGAGATAATATTATTTAAGTCATGAAGCAATGTCAGATTATGCTGTTTGAACATTCTTTGGGGAGGGAGACTGAGTTACAGACTCATGACTTACGTGTGGAAGGAGAAATTCACACACATTATTCATCACTTTACTTGCATGTTGTAGATGCTCTCTCAGAATGGGTTACCTTTCCTTAATTCTAATGTTATATATAGTCAACTCTTACACCAGCCCAACAATGGCTTGAGAACTAATTATAATTTACAAAATAAAAAAAAGAAAGAAAAAAGGAAAAGAAAAGTTGGTGTATTTATTAAAAAAACAGTATTTAAAGGATTAAGAATCAAAAATATCAATTGTTTGCCACAACAGAATAATCACCAGATAAGGTGCATATTGTAACACAAGAGCATCAGTCTGGCTCACCATTTCTACAAGCACAGCCTGCCAGTAAAAATGTCCTTGCCTCTGCCAGCAACTTTTCCTGTGGATGCCTAGCCTGAAGCGTAGCACGGTCGAGGGAACTCTGCATAGCTTGAAATCCAACTCGGTATTTAGGGCTGTGAGGGTGGAGAAATTAACCAAGGAGGAGGGTGCAGGGAGAGGGAATAAGCAGGTAGCAGAGACTGACTGCCCCCATCTCCAACATACCATCTGCAACCCAAACTTTCTTCTAACATTTATGAAAGATAGATAGAAGGTTAGGAAGAAGATAAGAGAGAGAGGAAGAGAGAAAGAGAGAGAGAACTCAGTCATTTTCAACTAATAGTTTACTACTG
Organism: Ailurus styani; assembly: GCA_002007465.1. Taxonomy (NCBI): domain Eukaryota; kingdom Metazoa; phylum Chordata; class Mammalia; order Carnivora; family Ailuridae; genus Ailurus; species Ailurus styani. The sequence goes on from LNAC01001711.1 coordinate 3,703, forward strand.
TATTGATTGTTCTCAAAATTCTGGATCTCTTTCTTTTTTCTCTTCCTTTTTACAAATGTTTGATTTTTGAATGCAAATAATTCAATCTTATATCTATTCAGTGTTATTTTTAAAGATAGTCTATGAATCTATCTGTACTTTCCTTCACCACCTCCCCACCCTGCTCCAGGTGAGGGTCAACTGTGCTCTGAATAGAACCTCTACTAATTCATATTTCCTTATTATTCCCCCAAAGTTTTCAACACAGAACTTAATCCTAGCTGCATAGTCATTGTAGAGACATGTAATATTATGTAAGCGTACATAGATATTATTTATGATTTGTCATTTGAGCAATTTATAACGAGCTTTTAATCTGTGAGATGTTGAAGTTTGAGCAACATTTTTTGTATGTTGTTCTCTGTCATTTCATTCTTTTATTCCTTCACCCATCTGTCCCTTCACTGAAGGAATATTTATTTAAAGAGAATTAAGAATGCTTTCTTCTGTTTCAAGTTTGGAAGATTCTGTGGGGAAACTCGAGTGAATATATCTGACATGGTATGGATCTCCTCATGCTAAGCTAATGCTCAGAACCCCTGTCACGTCCCTCAGAATTCCAGATATTATGCATACGAGTCATTTGAGAAGTTAATGGGCTGGGATGCTGCCAACCTGAACAGGCACTCAGGATTTGATTTATCTTGGGGATAGAGGTTTTATTGAATCCTTAGGAGATGTAGAAGGCTGAGAGTGGTGCTAGCAGGGCTCAGCACTCACCTCCTCCCCTAGCTCTTTTCTGAGTCCAACAACCAAATGGTGAAGGACTCTCACATGGGCTGCTTTCCAAGATGGTCCCTAGTGATCCCCAACTCTAAGTATCAATGCCTCTGCTTGGGTGTGAGATGGACCGAGTCATTTGCTGCTGATGAACAGAATGCAGCAAAAGTGACAAGATGTTTCATCACTCTACTGTGTATTAGAGCTCCATGACTTACTTACCAAGTATATCACAATATAAATGTTTCAAATCTATATGCTGCACCCCTTAAACTTACACAATATTCAACCGTATCTCAATTTTTAAAAAAGGAGGACAAGAGGTTAGTTCTTAGATTAGATTACAAAAGACTGACTTCTGATTTGCTTACCCTCTCCAGGGCTCCCACTGGCTCACTTTCATGGAACCCAGCTACCATGCTGTGCGCTGCTCCAGACAGCCCCACGTGGTAAGAGGATGTGAGTGATGGATGACCCATAAGCTGGACCTGGACAGTTAGAAGCTCTTCATGCCCTCCTCTGTCCTTGGACTATATGCTCTGCCCACCATCCCCACAGTGGGAGCTGTTCCAAGGACATAGCTTTGAGAGAGTAAGGCATTGTTGAGGCCACTGGTCTAATGTGCTTGCTTGAGGAACTGCACACAGCACATTGAAGGCAAAGAACAGAAACAAAGTGGCATTTTGGCTCCTGAAGCCCAACTTGAGGCTAAAGCTGTACTTAGAAGGTTGGAAGAAGGGCTGAGATTAGAGAAGGATGTATAGGTTTCCTCTACTCTGCTGGCTTCTGGGCCGGCAGACATGGTGGAAGAGCAGGATGGTAAATTGGAAACTTAAGCATGCCATTTTTCAAAGCTCAGAGGGCCCAAACTGCAGTGGATTAAAGTCCCCGCACTGTGACAAAGCCTGATGAGGACACTAAGAGGTAGACTCCCTGGGAAAGTGAGGAGAGTAAAGGGGAAGATGTTGTGATGGTTCACAGTGAAATGGACAAAAGGCTCCATGTTGTGCCTTGTGACCCCTAAAACAAAGAAAAGGAAAATCACAGCAATGACCTCCTTAGCCAGCTGGGCAGCCCCCAGATCAGGAAACCATCATGATGAGAGAATACGCTCTCACTGAGATTATTGATACAGCTGCCAAGTTCCGCAAAAGGCCAGGGTAAACATCCAGGCATGGTTAGTGCAGCTATGAGATACAGGGCTGACGGCATTTCTCTGACCTGGTGTGAGGCAGAGAAAATGAGCAACATCAACAGACCCTGTCATCTGGAAGCACCTGCGTGGTGCTCGGGGGAACTCAAAGTACTCGCTCCCTTACATATTGGATTATTCCATCCTTCAGGAAGGCTTAGCTCAATACGGAGAAACTCTCTGGGCATGTGGGGCCCTGAACATCTATAGCAGAGGTTCAACAAATTCTTAGGGAGTTGGGAATCTACAACCCTTTCACTGAAGGCCTCATTCACTGCAGGAATTGAAGTGAAAATTCCCCAGGCCACCCCAGGCACCTGGTATGGGATGTTGATATCCATACTGAGTCTAGCTGTGGAGCAAGATTTTTGTGATACTGAACAATTCTTTGCTGATCTGTGGGAAACTGACAAATCCTGGGATGGGGATGGGCTGTGGGAAAGACTCAAGATAGAGAGGGAGGTTGGAAAACTAAAAAGCTACTACAATCAGCTATAGAAGGTCCAGTAAAAATAACATGAAAGCAAGCATGGTTTGACTTCATTTCTGTAGGGACTCCACCTGAACAGACTGACAACCTAACGCTATCTTGGCTGGCCTGTAGAAAGCCTTAAAACCTGAACAACAGTTCAGAGCTATCCCAGCCCTGATGCTCCACCTGGGGCAGAGGCCTCATGGATACAGTCTTATTTGGGATAGGGGAGCTCCCATGACTCAGCTATAGCATGCACGCCAAGACAGCCTCCAGGTGAGAGTTTTTGGAGGCAATCACTGGCCTTAATTTGAGCTCACTATTCACCGGTTCTCCAGAAATAAATAAAAGGTGACAGTTTCCAATAGATGGGAACCCTCAGAAGTTTTCTGGCCCCCTCAGTGCCATTCATTGGTTATGGAGGTCAAATGGTTGTATTCAGAAAGTCCCTCTGACATTGCAAATTGGATATCCCCCCACCAAATGATTTTTTTTAAACTGAAGTATAGTTGAAAAAAAACATTATATTAATTTTAGGTGTACAACATAGTGAGGCTTTTATCTCTCCAATACAAGAAACAGATACCCTACAGGATCAAACACTGCAAAGATCTATTGGGAAATTCTGCCTCCAGGTTAGACTCATCAAACCAGTGCTGACTGGAAATGCCAACTGGGAACTGGTAAGCCTGCCACCCCTTCAAAGAACAATAACTGTCAATAGAAATTGCCTGGGAGTGGGGCATAAGGATGTATGAGAAACTATCCAAAGTATTGTATGCCTTGCTCCTAGTGCTTTCAACAGCCTGGTATGGCTTGTAACAAAGCCAATGGCTCATGGTGGATGACCCTGGGACTATGGAGAATTGAACAAGGCAGTGACCCCATCCATGTGGCTCTGCCCAGTATTGCCACCATCCTAGATAACTTAGTTGTGGTCCTACGCATATATGAAGGTGTGGCTGCACTTGTCTCTGCTGCAGGGCAATCTGCAGGCTCTGCTAGAATGTCTGTGAGAGAGAGTATGGACAGTGAACCTACAGGATATTCCAGGCCCGGGTACTGCTATAAAGTTTTGGAGTCATTTGGTTGGGTGAGATGTGCAGTATCACCAAAGTTGTGACTGATAAGGTGCAAGTTTATCCAACTCATAAGAGCATAAAAGAGGCAAAGGCTTTGTAGGGATTTTGGGATTTTGGAGCACTTTTATTCTGTACCTGGCACAGTGACTCTGTCCCTTAGGCCACCTGGGGAAGACAGGGCATATGTGGGACTGGGCATCAGAGCAGCAAGCTGCCATGGTAAGAACTTCCTTTCCTATCAAGGGATGGGTTGAGAATATGTTCCACTGACCCACCTCTCCCATGGCTTAAACTCCCACTTTGACTAAGTGACATGCCTATTTGCAGCAGAGGAACACCTTGTCCACTAGCCCACTGTATTAGAAATGTGGGTGCTACTAGAGGCTATAGAATTCTTAGCTCCTACAAATATGTAGATCACTGTTCCTGTGGCAGCTGCTGTGGCATGTACAGAAGGAATGGAAGAAATTCCCACTAATGCCTGGCATACATATGCCTCGAAATGGGAGTGGGCTGAACTCAGAGTGGTTTGGCTGGGGAATCACCCATAAGCCCTGGCCATTAACACTTTGCACTGACAACTGGGTTATTCTAAAGGGATGAAGCCCATGGCTTGGACGATGGGAAGCTGAGGGGTGGATGATCATAAGTAAGCCCTTGTCAGGTCAGGATATATGGAATGACATTTGGTTCACCTGCAAGACACTGAGGCAATCCTCATTGTCTTGCATGTCCTAGCTCATAGAGGCTGACATCTCTTGGCTATCAGAAAGCTGATGTCTTAGCTCTGGTATAAGCCAGAGCAAATGACCCTTCAGTGCATAGAGCAGATTGCATGCCTAGCAAAAGTGGCCCACTGTAGTGAGATGGTGGATTGCCAAGGATTCTGGATTGCCCTTGAAATACAATAAATTGGTCAACGTGGTAACAGCAAATTGTGTGTTGTAAACAATGCCTGAGGCAACTGCCAGAGGAGTTTGGTGCCATCCACCAAAGTTCCCAACTGGTAAAAGATTAGCAAATTGATTACGTTGTCCCCCTCCCTTTGAATGAGATTTCTAAATACACCTTAGTTCATGGGGACACTACATCTGGCCTAACCCTTGCTTTTGCTAGTTGCTGAGCAACCCAGGCTGCCACCATAAGGGGACAAGAGGAGGTGAATACCACGTATGGATTCCCTTGTCAAACACACAGTGATCAGGGGACACATTTCAAAGATCATAAGGTGCAAGACTGGACAAAAGAACATGACATTAAATGGAGCTTCCATCTCCTCTATAACCTATAAGCAGCAGCACTTGTAGAAAGAAGAATGGAATATTAAAGTATATTAAATTACCAACAAGTAAAAAACACTTTGGCTGGGTGGACCAAGTTACTGTCCCAGGCTTTCATACATTTGAATGATCAAACTAGTTGCCCTATATGCTAGCCCAGGGACCCCTACCAAGGCCCCCAGTGCTGTAAAGAAAAAAGTGACGGAAATAGCTATTGGCACAACTCTCACCATGGATAAACATTCTAGGCTGCTGAGAACACCAAGCCCCTAGAAAGTAGTTCTACTTTCAAATTCTACTGGAATTTGCAATGAGATGTTTCACCGGATGGGTGAATTACTTCACACCCTTCGGTGGGGGAGAACTACTCCGTCAACTACTGGGATCTTTTTGTCTTGCCACTAGCTGAGCCTGCTGAAATGCACTATGCTTGAAGTGGAACATTCCTCATTGAAAGAGGGGAGAAAGTTGAGGTCCTGGACTGGTATATCCCCACACAGAGCCCAACTCCTTAAACCTGACAGTGATACCTCCCTGGCCATCATATATGTACGGTACACACAACCTGGTCAAATTTCCAATGCTGCAGCCACATTAACATCTACGTTCAGGCCACAGGTGCAATTCTTGTAGAAAGGGAAGACTTCCCTATATAAGGTTCTACTAAGCACCTGTGTTTCCACATTCAAATTCTGCTGCTCCTGTGGTGTCTGGTCACGGGATGGGCACCTGATGGATATACTTTTCTACAGTGGGCCCATTAGTGTACTCGACAAAGAAATCAATCCACCTATTGAGTATTGGACAGCTGCCCTTCTCCAATTTGTCAGAATTGGCATGGTGGGTATCACCACACCAAGGAGAGAATTGAAAGGCCCTAAATCAGTACATAAAGAAAGAAAAAGCTAGGACAGGTACTCTTGATTCATTGGCCATTACCAATATTGAGCCAGAAATTGGTCTGTGGCACACACTATCAAAAACACTCAATTTTTTTCTGTCAATTAAACTAAGCAGGTACCTCACTTAACTACTGACCTAGAAATAACACCATCAGAGCCATGGGTGGTTATGCTCACATTTGGGATGGATTTATGGGGCTTATCCTAGGTAATGGATGTTTGAATACCTGGCCATCCCTATGTTAGGAACAGAAAAATCACTACAAACAGCTAACTCAATTGTACCAGAAGTATGGGGTATCATTGGTACTGTGTAGTTATTCTATCATATTAAAATATAGTGACTGGTTTGGCTCTGACCAGTCATGCTACCCGGGTATTAATTGGTGGTCCCAAATGTGACTCAATGGTTATGTTGCCCAAATCTTTAGCCATGGCTTCCACTTTGGTGGTTGGGCCACTGCCTTTGGGTTTTCCCTGGGCACAGGGAGGAATCCACTCCACGGTTATGACAACTTCCAGCTTCCTTCTCCTCAAGGCCAGGTGGGCAAATTCTGCTTTCCATTATCTAATCATCTGTCCACCATATTTTCCCCTCCATTGGCCTGAAGGATGTTATAGCACACAAAGAAAGTCCTACTAAATTCATCCAGGAAGCCTTAAATGATAACCAGCAAAGCCTGTTCTTACTGAACACTGAAATGTCGCTAATGAAAAAATCTGTCCTCTAAAATAGGATGGTTTTGGACATTATCATGCTTTGCAAGGGAGCACTCGTGTAATTATCCAAGTGGAACATTGTGTGTTCACACCTGATGAGTCTGTCCTAGTCTTGGCCCTAGTCACTTTGCCTGAGGGATTACTTTATAGTCAAACTGCTTCAGTTAAATGAAATAATGAATAAATAGGGTTTGCCTGGTTCCTGTTCTGTACTCAGTAAATGTTAGCTGGTATGATTGTGGTGTTAAGACAAAAACCTGAACTTCTTGACTCTCACTTTAGTGGCCTTTCCACAACATAAGGCCCACTTCCACTCAGTCCTTGTTTTTCATTTTTCCAGCTGTTAACCCTACCAATGGCAGTCACAAAACTAAAACACAGAAATAAGGTCAAGAACTGTAGATGCAGTGAAGAACTTCTCGTTCTAGAGTTCCCTGGAGACATTCTTCGGTAAAATACAGTCTGAAAACATACAATCCTTCAATTCCTTATTAAATCAAAAATAGATATGTTAGCCATATTTGATAGTCTCTTTCATTCTTGTCATCCAATTATGTATGTTTGCATTACTCGAAATGTTGTATTTCTGAGAGACAAATAAGATTTGGAGATTACAAATGAAAAGAACTTACTAAATAAAAAGACTCGAATCAAAGAAAAACAGAGTCTATTTACTGCATTCATTGGTGGATATATTATATTCACAGCTATCAGGAAGAATATAATAATTTAAAACCCCTACATTTAAAATTTAAAAAGTAAAAAATTCAGATGTTACCCACGTTTGGGAATAATTGTACTTTAGCCCATGGTAAATCCTGTCTGGATGGAAATACAAATCACCTCATAAAATTAATACTGGTTGTGCATCAAATATTATTTTGAAGTAATTATGATAAAAAGTCCACTGGAACACTACTCATCTAAAACACATCCCATCCTTTGCTTACTTACAATATCCAAACTGTCTGTTTCTATCCCCTCTCTACCATGCAAGAGAAAAATTGCCTACATCCTGTATCAAAGGCTGGACATGTCATCATTAGGATTAAAGGTAGGATTGAGATTCAGTTAAGAACATCAAAACAACTTTTTATTATGTGTGGGATTTTCTGCATAAGCTTTATCTGATATTAATACAAAAGAAAATACCCAGCAATTACTTGCTAAAGACTAAAGACAGTATGTCAATCATTATTCTAAACTCTTTAGAGGTATTATCTCATTTATTTCTTCCAGAAATCCTGTGTGAAAGATATCTTATTTCCCATTTTGAGGATGAACAAACTGATGCACATAGGTTAGGTCATTTGCTCTGGGACACATGACTAATACATGGTACAGACAGGATTTGAACCCAGGCTATCTGAACCTCAGAGCCCATGTTCTTTACCTGTCATGCCCTACCACATCTGATTCGAATTATTTTCTACACCATGAATTCTGCAGTCCAAACAGAGAATTGAAGAAGCCAGTCTGGTGAAAGTTTTGGAATATTCGTTCAGTGGGAGGGAAATTCCTCTATTACCCGCAACCCATAGAAATGGATATGGCAGTAAACCACTGCTCCTTCCTCACTCCAAGCCTCCCAGAGCTAGAAAGCATAGAATCAGGTGTGGATATCCTGGTCTTCAATATTTTAAGGCATGACTGTGGCAGAAAGTGGTTATCAACAAAACACAAATTCATGGGTATAAAGCCACATTCTATAACAAATGAGCAGTTTCTTCTGTTATAAGATTTTCTCCCCTCTCGGTGTTTAAAAATATGACAAAGAAATTGGGTTTTATTGGGAAAGAGTGATGGAAGGCATTTGTCTAAGATGTCATCCCAAGGCTAACAAAGTAACATTATCTTTGCCATGGAAAGCCAGTGCTCAGAAGCAGTGGTAGAGGATCTGTGCAAAGGAGACAGGTGGGGGTGACAACACAGTTTTCCAAGTAATCGGAGTCCTCCAGCCAGCATGTTCCTGCTATTAGCCCCCATGAAGCTTTGGCAAAGCACAGAATAAAAATGGTAATTTCTTGAAAGTGTATAATGAGTTAATGCCAGCCTTTGTGAATTAAGGTACTCTGCAATGAAGCCAGGTTAGGAAAGAAGACTTGATTATGGTTTCTGTTTTCTTGCAACCACCATTCACACATTTCTTAATATGAATTTTCTTCTCATATTATTCCTAGTAGTTGATTTGAATTTACCATTAATAAACCTGATATCCAGATGTAATAATACCATATTGCTTGAAAGTGTTCTTTGTATTCAGACACTTATTTATTTTGGGGGGGAAGGGGTGTGAGTATAAAACTGAGAAAGACCCTTCTAGATACCACTCCCTAAACCCTAGGAAAGATGAGAGATATTTTTGCAGTTGTTAGAATAAATACTTCCAATGTCTATTATTCTTAAGTATAATAGAAATCAATATCTAGTTCTAAAAATGTTCATTAATTTAGTATTTTTTAATTCACCAACTACATATTGGGTACTTATTGTGTCCTATGTCCATTTTTTAGGTTATGAGGACAGTTAGAAATAATATAGATGTTTCTAAAGCTTACTTCCTAATGAGTAGAAATAGATAACAACTGAGTATATACTAATCAATATTAATGTAAACTAATCAATAATAATGCAGTTTCAGACAGTGGAAGTACTATTAAAAATCAATAAAACAAATCATCCCAACTTGACTTTTTATTTCTTCCCAAGAAATGTGCCTTCTAAAAGTAAATTGCAAATTTTAAAATGCCACTTAATTTCCACATAAAGTCCAAATAAGTGGTGATATATTTTCATTGGGATATTTTAAACGAATGATCTTGGGATAATTAACTCTTGGCTAGTGGGTATCCTAGGATAGTTTCCTCACGATCAGTGTCATGGTCTGAAATCATCCTGGAATGATTTCATTGGCATAAAGAGTGCTACAAATATCATTCAGCTCCCAAACTAGCAAATTTTAAATGTTTGGTAGTGGAGAATAAGGATTGTAGCTCACATAGGCAGGGAGGTCTAAATCTAGAAGGTCTAAACAAGCATTGCATGTTTGAAAAACTGTAATACCAAATAAACCACATCCTTACTGAAACTTTCCCCAATGACATCAACCCATTTTAATATGACTAATTTCTGACTTTTTGAGTGTCTTTACTATCTCAATGACACAATTAAAAAACTTTGAAGTGTATTCACCTTGCATATATAGTATTTAAAATTTTTGTTCCTGCCTTATGTATGCATTTCCCCAAGCACTGATGTCCCTCACAGCATATATAGCTTTGAGTAATTAGGTCATTAGCAGCTGCTACAGTTAATATGGTTGGTGGATACATGCCATATCAAGGTACATGATCAAGTGAAAAGGTTCAGAGAAAAGAGTTTGAACGACTTATGTGTTGTTGCATAAAATCTAATTTGGTCAGTTTGGTGTGATGATAGGTGGGGAAAAGACTGTAGTTCTCTAAACCAAGTCACCGTACATGTGGGGGGAGAGGGGTGAGATCATAAGGGACCACGCCAAAAACAAGCAAAACCCCCAAACCGATACAAAGGCAGGTAGGAAATGGGAAGTAGAGTGCAGAAGTAGAGTGCAGAAGGAAGCAGAGCAGGCATGAGGTGGGTCCCGAGGACCAAGAACTAGGCTGCCCCTTGGAGGAGGAGAGTCATCTCCATCACAGACACCAGAGGCAGCTTCAGTAGCATCCTCTTCAGGCAAATGAGTGAGGCAGGTTGGTGGCCAAAACCAGACTGCTTGGACTAAAACACTGGCTCTGACACTTAGTAGCACTGCAAGCTAGATTGCTTGAGCAAGTTAATTAACTTCTGCATGCCTCAGTAACTCCAGTTAAAAAAAAGTGATGTTGATTGTAATAGTAACATATTTCATAGGGCTACTGTATGGATTAAACAACACAGTTTGTGCAAAGCTCTCAGAACTATAATAGCACATAGGGATACAGTATTACATCAAGGGAGACTGGGTAAGCTCAAAGAAGCCTGGAAATCGGTGGTAATAATGATGGATGGGGGCACTGAAGTTAAATATGAAATCCAGCATTCTATGGTCAGGATGGAACTTGAATCTTCTTGGAATGAACATAATTTCTAGCTCAAGGAAACAAAGGAGCAATCTAGTATCAGGAATATTTTAGATGACATAGAATTTTTGAAAGTCCAATTATTAAAATTCAAGTTCAGGGATGAGGAAATCTCAGGGAAGGTGTGTTAGGTGAACATGACTTTACACAGAGTCATAAAGGTAATGGCACAGACTTGCTGAATGGAACAGGATTGGTCCCATGTGGGCCTGGATGCAGAATTTAAGTAGCTTCATCTGTGGAAAATTGCAAGTGGAAGAATCCAGAAACTGTACAGAGCACTATGATCTCCAGAGGGAGGCATCTATTTCTGCATGACTATCAGCTACATGTAGAATCATGACATATTTGTGGGGAAGAAGACATTATCAGATACTTTGTGAACAATGGAGCCAGAAAATGGGTCTCATCTTGACCTTGGTGCTAACCACCCACCCATTACTCTTTGTGCCAACTAAGTTATTCTACAAAACCTTCATATGAGCTCTCTCACAAAGCAAATGGTCATTTATAGCTGCAGCAAACATTTTGCAATTTGATTTTTTGTCATATCATCTTATTAACATTAATATTTTGAGGTAAATTTTAGAAATATGGCCACACATTTAAGCACCTGTAAAACAAACTATTTTTTTCCAAATTTATTCGGACATAATTAACATATAACATTGTGTGAGTTTAAGGTGTACAATATGATGATTTGATACATGTATATATTACAAAATTACTGCCATAGGGTTAGTTAACACATCTTTGACCTCACATAATTACTATTTTGTTTGTTGTTAAGGTGAGAACATTAAAGATCTACTCTCATAGCAATGTTCCAGTATGTGATACAGTATCATGAACTACAGCCATCCTGCTCTACCTTAGAGTCCCAGAATTTATTCATTTTATAACTGAAAGTTTGTACCTTTTGATGAATATCTCCCCATTTACCCCATCCCTCAGCCCCTGGCAACCACCATTCTGTTTCTGTGAGTTTGACGTTTTTGGATTCCACATTGAGGTGACATCATGGAGTATGTATCTTCCTCTGTCTGATTTGTTTAACTTAGCATAATGTCCTCAAGGCCCATCCATGTTGTCACAAACGGCAGGGTTTCCTTCTTTCTTCTTCTTTTAGGTTTTCTTCTTTCCTTTTTTTTTATTGTAGATAAATGAAATATAGGTTGTTTCCATATCTTGGTTATTGTGAGTAATGCTAGAAATATCCAAGATTCTGATTTCATTTCCATTGGATTCCCAGAAGTGGGATTGCTGGATCATATGATAATTCTATTTTTAATTTTCTGAGGAATCTCCATACTATTTTCCATGATGGCTTTACCTATTTATGTTCTCTCCAACAGTGGTTGAAGAGCTTCTTTTTCTCCACATCCTCTCCAGCACTTGTCATTTCTTGTCTTCTTGATAACACCCATTCCAACAGGTGTTGGACTTTGTGTTTTATTTCCCTGAAGATTACTGACATTGAGCATCTTTTCATGGACTTTGTTGGCCATTTGATTACCTTCTTTGAAAAAATGTCTATTCAGTTACTCTACCTATTTTTAATATTGGATTGTTTATTTTTTGCTATTGTATGGATTCCTTATGTATTTTGCATAATAACACTTATCAATAAATGTCTTGCAAATACTTTATCCTCTTTTGCAGGTTGCCTTTTAATTTTATTGCTTCCTCTGTTATGAAGAAGCTTTTTAGTTTGATGTAGTCTCACGAGCTGACTTTTTCTTTCATTGCTTATGCTTTTGATATCATATCTAAAAAATCATTGCTAAGACCAATATTATGGGGATTTTCCCTATGTTTTCTTCTAGGAATTTTACAGGATTAAATCTTACATTAAAATCTTTCATCTATTTTGAATTAATTTTTGTGCATGGTGTATTGTAGGGGTCCATTTTCATTCTTCTGCGTGTCACTACCCAGATTTCCCAATGCCATTTATTGGAGAGACTAAATTTTCCCCCATTAAGTGTTCTTGGCTTCCTTTTCAAATATTAGTTGACTGCATATGTGAGGGCTCTTCATTCTTCCATGGGTCCATGTGTCTATTTTTATGCCAGTACCATACTGTTTTGATTACTATAGCTTTGTAATGTAGTTTGAAATCAGGAAGAATGATGCCTCCAGCTTTGTACACTTCTCAGGACTGTTCTGGTCATTTGGGATATTTTGTGGTCTTATACAAATTTAGAATATTTTTTTCTATTTCTGTGAAAAGTGCCACTAGAATTTTGATAGGGATTACATTGACTTTGGGTAATGTGGACATTTTAACAATATTAACTTCCACCCTACAAACATATGCTATCTTTCCATTTACTTGTGTCTTCGATATCTTTCATCAATGTCTTATAGCTTTCAGTGTATATAAGTTTAACCTGCCTGCTTAAAGTTATTCTTAATTATATTTTTGTTTTTAATGCTATGGTAAATGGAATTGTTTTCTTTATTTCTTTTTCATACAGTTAATTGTTAGTTATAGACGTCCAACTGGTTTATGGATGTTAATTTTGTATTCTACAACTTAACTGAATTCATTGGTTAGTTCCAATATGTCTTTTTTGTTTTGTTTGTTCTTTTCAGTAGAGCCTTTATGACTTTTCATGTACAAGATCATGCTATCAACAGAGACAGTTTTAGTTCTTCCTTTCTGATTGGGATGGCTTCACTTGTTTTTCTTGCTTAATGACTTGGATAGGACTTCCAGTACTGTGTTGAATGGTAATAGTGAGAGCGGGCACCCTTGTTATCTTCATGATATTGGAGGAAAAGCTTTCAGCTTTCACCATTGAAGATGACATTAGCTGTCAATACGACATATTGTCAAATGGCCTTTATTATATTGAGGTATGTTTCTTCCACACCCAACTTATTGAGGGTTTTTATGAGGAAAAGATGCTGTATTTTGTCAAATGTTTTTTTCTGCACCTATTGAGATGGTCTCATGATTTTTGTCTTTCATTCTATTGATGTAGTACATCATATTTATTGATTCGGATATGTTCAGCCATCATTGCATCACAGGGATGAATCCCACCTTATCATGGTATACGATTCTTTTAATGTGATACTGAATTTTTTGTTAGTATCTCATTGAAATATTTGCATCTATATTTATTAAGGATATTGGCCTATAGTTTTCTTTGCTTATGCTATCCTTAACTGGCTTTGGTGTCAGGCTAATTCTGGCCCCATAAAATACGTTTGGGATTGTTTCCTCCTTTTAGAAGAGTTTGAGGAGGCTTGGGGTCTACTCTTCTTTAAGCATTTGGTAGAATTCACCATGAAACCATCTGGTCATGGATTTTTCTTTGTTGAGAGGTTTTTGACTACTGATCCAATCCCATGTTAATACCTGTTCATAGTTTGTACTTTTTTCTGATTCAGACTTGAAGGTTGTATGTTTCTAGAAATGTTTTAATTTCTTCTAGATTTTTCAATTTGTTGGCATATAATTGTTCATAGCATTCTTTTAAAATCCTTTGTATTTCTGTGGTAGGTCTTACAAGGTCTCCTCTTTCATTTCTTTTATTTATTTGAATCCTTTCTATTTTATTCTTAGTGGGTATAGGTAAATGTTAGTTAATTTTGTTTATAATTTCAAAAAGCCAACTAGTTTTGTTGATCTTTTCTACTGCTTTTCTATTCTCTATTTAAATGATTTGTATTCTAATCTTTATGCCACCCACCTGATAAATTCCAGCTTAGTTTGTTCTTGTTAATGTTCCTTAAGGTAAAAAGTTATGTTGCTTGCTTGAGATCTTTCTTTTTACTTACATGTATGCATTTATCACTTTATATTTCCCTCAGCATTCCTTCTGCTTCAGCTCATGTTTTGGTATGTACAGTTTCTATTTTCATTTGTTTCAAGATTTTTTTTAACGTCCATTTTGATTTCATGTTTGCACATCAGTTTTCAGGAGTGTGTTGCTTGATTTCCACATATTTGTGAATTTTCTAGCTTTACTCCTGTTACTGATATCTAGTTTCATGCCATTGTAGCTGGAAAAGATACTTGCTGATTTCATTCTTTTTAAAAATTTGCTAAAACTTGTTTTGTGGCCTAACATGTCATCTATCCTAAAGAATGTTCCAGGCATGCTTGAGAACAATGTGTATTCTGATGTTGTTGGATAAGATGTTCTGTATATAACTGTTAAATCCATGTGATGCAAAGAGTATTTCAAAACCTATGTTTCCTTACTGGTTTTCTGTCTGGGTGATCTAACCACTGAAGAAAGTAGCGTTTTGAAGTGCCCCACTGTTTTTTTTTTTTTTTTTTTTTAAAGATTTTATTTATTTATTTCACAGAGGGAGAGAGATCACAAGGAGGCAGAGAGGCAGGCAGAGAGAGAGGGGGAAGCAGGCTCCCCGCTGAGCAGAGAGCCCGATGTGGGCCTCGATCCCAGGATCCTGAGATCATGACCTGAGCCGAAAGCAGAGGCTTTAACCCACTGAGCCACCCAGGCGCCCTGAAGTGCCCCACTGTTATTGTATTGTTTTCTCTTACTCCTTTCAGTATTTGCTTTATTTATTTAGGCGCTGTGATATGGGGTGGATATATATTTATACTTGTTATATAAATTCTTAATGAATTGACACCTTTGTTTTATTATAAAGTGGGCTTCTTTGTTTTGTGATACATTTTTATAAAGATTTTATTCACTTATTTGAGAGAGAGAACACATGAGCAGAGGGAGGGGCAGAGGGAAAGAAAAAGAAGCAAACTTCCCACTCCCTGACCCTCATTGGTCTCTATCCCAGGACCCTGAGATTATGACTGGAGCTGAAGGCAGACGCTTAACTGACTGAATCACCTAGGCTGCCTTTTTGATACAGTTTTTGACTTCTTTAAAGTCTATTTTGACTGATATATCTACCTCTGACTTCCATTTGCATGGAATATCTTCTTCCACCACTTCATTTATGTGTGCCTATGTGTGTCCTTGAAGCTGAAGTGAGTCTCTTGTAGGCAACATACACTTGCTCTAGGGGTTTTTTTGTCCATTCAATCACTTCATGTTTTTTGATTGGAGAATTTAATCCACTGACATTCAAAGTAATTATTTCTGGGTAAGGACTTAACTATTGCCATCTTGTCAATTGTTTCTGACTATTTTGTATTTCCTTTCTTTCTTCTTCTCTTGCTGTCCTCCTCTGTGAATTGATGATTTTCCATAGTAGTATATTTTGATTCTTTTTTTATATCTGTGTGTATCTACTATAGGCTTTTGTTTTGTGGTTATCTTGAAGTTTACTTTAAGTAGCTTATTGATAGAAGTCTGTTTTAAGACGGTAACAACTGGACAAATAACCCAGTCAAGAAATGGGCAGAAGACATGAAGAGACATTTCTCCAACGAAGACATCCAAATGGCCAACAGACACATGAGAAAGTGCTCAACATCACTCAGCATCAGGGAAATACAAATCAAAACCACAGTGAGATACCACATCACACCAGTCAGAATGGCTAAAATCAACAAGTCAGGAAATGACAGATGTTGGCGAGGATGTGGAGAAAGGGGAACCCTCCTATACTGTTGGTGGGAATGCAAGCTGGTGCAGCCACTCTGGAAAACAGTATGGAGGTTCCTCAAAAAGTTGAAAATAGAGCTACCCTATGACCCAGCAATCGCACTACTGGGTATTTACCCTAAAGATACAAAGGTAGTGATCCTCAGGGGCA
>LNAC01001711.1:20101-115327 GCA_002007465.1 Ailurus styani
GGGGGGGTGTGGGGGGGAGGGAGGGAAAAAATGGAACAAGATGGGATCGAGAAGGAGACAAACCATAAGAGACTCTTAATCTCATGAAACAAACTGAGGGTTACTGGGGGGTGGGAGGGTAGGGATAGGGTGGATGGGTTATGGACATTGAGGAGGGTTTGTGCTATGGTGAGTACTGTGAAAGTTGTAAGCCTGATGATTCACAGACCTGTACTCCTGGGGGTGGGGGGGGAATGGTAACAACTTACTTTGATTGTATATAAAATTGTATTCTTTTACTCCCACCCATTATTTTCTGTTTTTGATGTTACTTTATCTTTTTATATTTTGTATCCATTAACAAATCAGTTTTGCTATAGTTATTGCTAATAATTTTGTCCTTCAACATTTATACTACAGTTAAGTGGTTAACACACCACCATAATAGAGTATTAGGGAATTCTAAATCTCACTATATACTTACCTTTACCAGTGTGTTGTATATTTTCATATAGTTTTATATTTCTAATTAATGCCCTTTTGTTTTAGCTTGAAGAACTCCTTTCAGCATATATGGTGCTAATGACTTCCTCAGCTTTTGTTTATCTGGGAAAATATCTCTCCTTCATTTTTGAAGAACAACTTTGCTGGTTGAGGTATCTTTGCCTGTAATTTTCTCTTTTTTTCAACACTTTGAATATACCATCCCATTTTCTCCTGGGATTTGCAAGGTTTCTGCTGAGATATCTGCTGATAGCTTTATGTTAGTTCCCTTGTATGAGATTTTTTTTTCTCTTTCTGCTTTCAAAATTCTTTGTTGTTGATTTTAGACAGTTTTACTATAATGTATTTTGGAAAAGATCACTTTGGGTTGAAATTATGACTTGACCTTTTGCTTCATAAACTTGGATGTTCAAATCTCTGAACCTGTTTGGGAAGTTCTCAGTCATCATTTCTTTAAATAAGCTTCCTGCCCCAATTCTCCCATATTCTCCCAGGACTCAAATGATGCATAGGTCATTTCTTTTCATGATTGTCCATAAGTACATAGGTTTTTTTTTCTTTCTTTTTCATTCATCTTTCTTTTTTGCTCCTCTGACTTGATAATTTCAAATGACCTGTCTTTAAGGTAATTGATACCTTCTTTTGCTGAAAGTCTGCTGTTGTAGCTTTTTTATTTCTTCAGTTCAATAATTGTATTCTTCAACTCCAAAACTTCTTGGTTCTTTGTATATCTTCTGCTTCTTTGTCCAACTTCTCATTTTCTTCTTATATATTTTTTCCCAATGTTTTTCATTACATTGCTTATCTGTGTTCTTTTGTACGTCTCTGAGCATCTTTAGAAGAATTATTTAGAATTTTTTGTTGGACATTCATGTATCTCCATTTCTGGGATTAATGACTAGAAGTTTACTGTGTTCCTTTTGGGGGTTCATGTTTCCCTGTCCTTGTGACCCCTATAGCTTTGTGTGTAGCATTTGCACATTTGAAAAAGTATTTAGCTTTTATAGACTTTACAGGCTGACTTCAGTAAGGAGACCTTCATCTGTAGATGAAGACATGCTGGATCACGCTGTGACTCTGGTTCTAGTGGTTCAGGTTGCCATGTGCAGGGATGTGTGGTGGCTCTGGGTCTGGGACTATAATGTCTCATTGACTCACAGTGTTAGCTTCCACAGCATCAAACATCGACAACTGTATGGTCCTTGAGAAGCACTACAGGAGCTCCACAGTGGCTTCAGGGGCTGTTGAGGTTCTCAGTGTCACCTATAGGACCAGTGGCTAGGGATCAGGACAGGCAGCAATATTGGCCAGAGCTGATGGTGTGCACACAATCAGCTGTGGGGGAGGTGCCTGTATAGTGGTCAGGGGCCAGTTTTAGATACATGTGTAGAGTTAGGTACCAGGGCCAACAGCAAGGACCTGGATCTACTGTGGGTGCCAGCTGTCAGCTTCAGGGATCCTGGTTGTTGGTATGTACTTCTATGACTGCAGGATCTCTCCATAGGTGCAGGCCAGTGGATGTAAGTGATGGGTATCAGTATGGAGGTGTTCTGGTGCACAACTGAAGAGGTTAGCAGCAGGTGAGCCCTGTGGTGCAGACCGATTTTAGGAGACAGGTCCAGATCCAATTCCATAGCCAAACTGGCTATGAGTGTGCACTCCTGTGCCTGCAGGATGACCCTACTTGTGTGTGCACAGCACTGGAGGCTGGTGATCGGTTTGGCCTGACAGTGTGCAGGTGCACAAATGGGAATGTCTAGCTCAAAGTGAGCCTAGTGGTGAAGGCTAGTGAATCTGGGCTCATAAGCAGCTATGGGGTCATTGTTTGTCTGCATGCACTTCCGTGGCTGCAGGATTTTGCACCAGTATGCACAGGGCCATAGAGAATGGTGATGAGAGTCAGGCCAGTAGTGTGCAAGTGCATAGCTGGAGGAGCTAGGCCCAAGAGTACACAGGGCACTGGGGATCAGTTGGGAGAGTCTAGGCTGATGTTTTGCACTTAGCTACAGAAGTCTGGGCTGGCTGCCTATGCAGATTCTAGGCTCTGATAGAGGCAAGGGTGGGGAGGCTGCAAGGAGAGATACAGATATCTGGCATCTTCAAAGGCCAATAACTGTGGTGTAAAAACTGGTAAAATCCACAGAACATCCATAGTGGCTGTGCTGGCCACTTTTTTTCCCCCAGTGGCAAAACTGCTTATCACTAGGCACCATGGTTGCTCCTAGTGCATATCTGATGCTGGAAACACCTGCTCTTCCATCCTTATTTCTAACAATCTTTATACAACTCATCTTGGCCAGTCTTGGGATGGCATGAAACTGAAGCAGGCCCATTAGTTTCCTTCTAGCTGAATTTTAGAATGTGACTCTATATTTTTGAGCACCTGTGATGCAAACTATTTAATTCTTGTCATGTGCTCCCTCAGTTGTGGGTTATGTGTCTTTGTATGTGTCCATCTGGCCATCACCCCTGACCACCTCAGGGTCTAACACAGTGCCAAGGGCAGGCAAGTCCCAACTAATGACTATTAAATAAGTACATGAATTTATAGAGACGATCCAGGTACATTTTTCCAGCTAGGGACAATCTAAACTATACAATCAGCACAGGGCATATTCTGTGACTCATGGACTAGTGGGATTTGCTAGACAGAGTGGGATTTTCTGGTGACAATTTCTAATCTCTGATTCCCCCCAATCTAGCACCTCTATTTTAAGTCTCTGTTGCTGTTTTGAAGTTTTAGCACTAGAACTGAATGTCATATTTTAGAATAAGAAAGCCAGAAGGGCTTTTTTGTGTTCATTTTTAAAATTTTGTGCCTTGTTTGAAGGTCCAGGAAATGATCCCCAGGTGCCAGCCCAGGTCTTCTCGATTGATCCATAAGCTTCAGTCTCCCTGCTTTTCTGGCCTGCAGCTCTTTCAGTTCCAAGATACTGGCATATCCATCCCTTTCTAATTTTCCAGGTCATTAGACAGCAGCCTTCAGAGAATCACCAGGTATCCAAAGGGGCTTCAGGAGAGCTACCCATCACCTATTCTTGATGAGAGACCATCAGTCTCCTCTTAACTGAGGTTCTAAAGCCACAGTGAAGTGAAGGGCTAAACACAAAACACCTTTCTATTTCAGTCCAATAGGTGGCTTTTATTAGCTGGATATTTTATTAAAGTCTATAGTTGGGGATTATTCCAGTGTTTACGTACAGCTGTTCTTTATCCCCATGAGCAAAAATGTGATAACTACCCAGGGTTTAACTCTATTCCAGACAGTTTGATTCCCAAGCCATTTACTAAATAGCTACTTCGTGCTTAAAACTCTTTTTTCTCTTTATTTTGAGGTTAAAACTCATAATTTGCAGGTTAAGAATGAAATACACGCCCATGAGGTACGATCAACACAAAAACCTAGTAAACTGTGGATTATGACATTTTGATTTTTAAAGTAAAAAATTTACTTCTTTATTAGGGAAAACCTGAGATAAAATGATGTGATTTAAGTGAGTTTTAAAAAGATGGATGATTTTATCTAACTAAAGCAGTGCTTTGAGCATCAACACTACTGGCCCATTGTTATTTTCCACGAGGCTGCAAAAAGAAAGAATTGGGCCGGAGGTCTGATGTCATAATCTTAATTCTAATCTCTTGGCACTGAGCCTGGTGAAGGGTGACCATAAGAGTTTGGGACAGTACAGGATTAGAACCTACTTTTTTCATTACTCATCATGTAGTTGTAGGCAAATTATGTAGATCTCAGCTTTAGTTTCTCATCTATAAATGACAAGCATCTATTTATTTCTCTTTGGGGGTTCCGGTGATATTTAGCAGTGATATTTGTAAAGGACTTAGCATGTCATCTAACACTTGGTTGTTCGAAAATAATGTTACTGCTTTAAAATATGTATTAATACATGTTATTTTTTGGGAAGACTATCGGACATTCCTGGCCACTTGAAAATCCTCTCACGTATGTTCTCATCTTTTTACCTATTTTTCTTCATCTCGTTTATTTAACAACTCTCACAGTATGAGAGATGTGTGATATACTCTGGAGAGGCAGAGTTCACTTTAAAATTCCTAGCATGCGTCTATATTATTGTTGCTTTGAATGGATGACTTAAGATGACATGAGGAGATAAAGGGACTGTGGTACAATTGTAAGCCACACTGGTCTTAGGAATCAGACAGATTGGATTTAAATCCTAGCTTCAATTTGACTAGCTGATTAGTCTTGAATAAACCACCTTACAGAGCCTTAGCTCCCTTAACCAGAAAATAGGAATAAACGAAGGAGCTTGACTATCCATCAAAAGAGAAATGGAGGGATGCCTGGGTGGCTCAGTTTGTTGGGTGGCTGCCTTTGGCTCAGGTCATGGTCCCAGGGTCCTGGGATTGAGTCCCGCATCGGGCTCCTTGCTTGGTGGGGAGCCTGCTTCTCTCTCTGCCTCTGCCTGCCACTCTGCCTGCTTGTGCTCTCTCTCTGAAAAATAAATGAATAAAAATCTCCAAAAGAGGAATGGAATATTAAATATTGTTAATTTGTGAGAGAGAATATTACTCATCAGTTAAAAGTAAGAAACTAACTGAATGACTCAACATACACACACACCTACAAATACGTGTGTGTATATACATACACACACACACACCACACACACATACATACACATACACATACATATTCTTATATATTTGTTTTTAGTATGGAGTATATAGCATATTTATATAAATCATATACATAGCTTATGAGTATATATCAAAACAATATTGAATGAAATACTCAAGACACAAACTAGTGCATATGGTTTGATGCAATTTGTATAAAACATTCATGAAAAACAACACTGTTTATGGTGGAAAAAACACTATATGGATGTCTTACAATTATTACAATGTGAATGTTTTAAAAGTATCAGGGCATATTTTAATTTTTAAAAGATTTTAAGTTTATGAAAATCATTGCTTCTAAGGAGAGTGCTGAAAAGGGAGCAAGCAGGTTGTTAAAAATAATTTAGCTTTATGTCAAAAATTTTATTTAAAAAATGCAAGAAATGCAAAATGCTACAGGATAACAATTCTGGGTATGGGATTATACATGCTTTCTTTAGTATTCTTCTTGTGATCTCAACTGTAAAATTTGTAAAAAAAAAAAAAGTATTTTTAATATGAGGATAAATTAGGAGAATTTTAAAAAAGTTTTTGGTTACTTATTTGAGAGAGAGAGAGCGAGAGAGAGTGAGAGAGAGAGAGTATGTGGAGGGAGGAGCAGAGAGGGAAGGAGAGGGAGAGAGAATCTCTCCAGCAGGTCCCTGCTCAATATGGGGCTCTTGGAGCTCATCTCACCACCCTGAGATCATGACCAGAGCCAAAACCAAGAGTCAGATGCTCAATTGACTGAGCCACTCAGTGTCCCTAAACTGGTAGAATTAATATAGAATGGTCCATAAGTCATACTGTCCAAGAGTGTCATTGCTCAAAACTGAAGAAAGTCATACCACCCCCCCCAGGCTTATGTGAAGGCCTACTGACAAGAGAAGCCTGTAACCAGTTATTAGGAGTCAGATTTAGATTATCCTCCACTCCTCATAAATGCTTGTTATGTTATTCATCTGTCAATTGTATGCCAAATCTACCTCTACAAAAATAAAAGATTTCTTCCTCTCCTCCTCCTCTATCCACTTAAAATAGAAAATATGTTGAGATACAACTAAACTAAGAATAAAATACCACATCATTTGGATGTACCACTATGTCATCTGAACCAGAGCATTTCAGATAACATGACTTAATAAGAAAATAAAAGCAAAATTTAAAAAAATGCTTACAGCTAGTCACCGCATAATTTAAAAAGTAAATTGAAGCCTAATATCTCAATGATTTCTAAACCATTTCCATGATTTAGCCATGTCCAGACATCACTGATAGTGTTATCTATTACTCTTTTCCCCTCAACTTGATACCATTTTTACTAGCATAAGTGATACTATATTTCTCTTCCATAAATAGAAAATCTTACCTTGAACAGCAGGCAAAAGCTAAATAAACTAAACAAAATAATGTGATTATTGTTGGATGCTATTTCCTACATATGGCTCTGAGCATGACATCTCTTGCTTCTTTGAAAAAAACATGAGATTATTAAATACTGCCAAAATGATTCTTTTTGGTATAATTAGGAGATAATTCAAAGTAATTTAGCACTATATCCACATATTATCTAAACTATTATTCATGCTTCTAAGGCAAATGCCACATTTGGGGATCACGGCTAACACACCAGAGTGTTTGTTATTCTATATCATCCCAACTTTTAAAAATTTTTCCTACACAGTTCTCGCAATTTAGAATAGTTTTTGCAGTCTTTTCCACTTAAAGAGAAATAGGGGCTAATGTCTCTGCTGTCTGAGAAACTTTCAAACTGGAAAAGTGGACAAAATCCATAAATATACAACTCACACAGAAAGATATTCAACTGATGTTTAAAATATATAAAAAGATGCTCAAACTCACTTACTGCAAATGCAAATTAAAACTACACTGAGGGGCACCTGGGTGGCTAAGTTGGTTAAGCTTCTGACTCGAACTCAGCTCAGTTCTTGATCTCTGGGTCATGCGTTCAAGTCCCACATTGGGATCCATGCTGCACATGGACCCTACTTAAAAAACGAAACAAAACAAAACAAAGAAAAGCTACACCTGAGATACTATTTAATACCTATCAAATAGACAAAAATTTACAACTCTTCTGATTACATTTAATGTTTTTTTCTCAATGTCTACATACACTTATATTGTATTTTTCAGTAGTCTCTTATGTGCCTTGAGAGCATCCCAAACCATACCTCAAGAAATAATTTCTGCTGCTTCTCTGCCTGTAGCTTGAATATGCTCAAACACTAGTGTGCAGGAGAATCACTGGAGGAACTGGTAAAATTACTGAGGTTGGATCACACTGTACTGCCATAGACATGAGCCCCTGAATTCTTAGATCTCCAGGTGATTCTGATACATCATGTTTGAGAATCACTGGCACAGCCCTTAAAATTTTCTGTGAAAAAAACAACTTGAAACCCAAACATCTGAAATTAAGACCACTACTTTTGAGATTATTGATATGAGATTCTTATTTGAAGATGTTCCGTTTTTTCCTCTTTTTTTTTTCCCCTCTCACTCCAAAGCATTGTGTCTGCCAATCTTAGAAGCTCTTATTTAGTGCACAGTTTCTGAAACTCTAGGGGAAAATGGCTGCCTGAGACTCTCCCATCTGAATTTCATGTATGATATATTTTATACAATAATTTGGACTATCTCTAGCTACACTTGTGGTGAATACAGCATAGTATATAAACATGTAGACTCTCTATGTTATGCCCCTGAAATTAAACATTGTGTCAACTATATATATATATATATATGTATATATATATACATACATATATATATGTATATTCCATATATTTTTACTGGATACAGTATATATATGTGTATATAAATATTTCAGACTATCTCAAGCATGTACTCTATTTTTGTGAAAATCTTTCCCAAATTTTTAAATAACGATCTTGGACAGAAAAAAATTTGTTTATATAGTTATATATATAAATATGCAAACACATACAGGGCGCCTGGGTGGCTCAGTGGGTTAATGCCTCTGCTTTCGGCTCAGGTCATGATCTCAGGGTCCTGGGATCGAGGCCCGCATCGGGCTCCCTGCTCGGCGGGGAGCCTGCTTCCCCCTCTCTCTCTCTCTGCCTGCCTCTCTGCCTCCTTGTGATCTCTCTCCCTCTGTGAAATAAATAAATAAAATCTTTAAAAAAAAAAAATGCAAACACATACAAAGACACTTACATGTCTCTAGGACCTAAAAGATTATATTTTGGGTAACAGATATACTATCTTATGCACCTTTACATCAACCAAAATACCTAGCAAACTGTCTTCTACATAGATGGATATACATACACACACATGTACATGTATATATAATACATGTATAAGTACATGCATATTACATATAAATGTATATGAAAATGTGTACATATATATTTGAATAAATGATTCCTGAATCTCTTTTTTCTGACACCTCAGAGAGATTTCTATTTAGATTCAAACTCAGTATTTCTCAAAGTATGATCATAAAAATACATTTAAGCCTCAGATGCTTTATAAAAATTCAAAGTGCAGGACTCCATCCCAGTCCTACTAAATGAGAATTTCTGTCTGGAGCCTGGAAATTTATAATTCTATAATACTTTTCCTACTAGGAATAAATCACAGAAAAGTAGATTTTTCCCCCCTCTTATTTCTGCTTTTTTTCAGTGTCTAAACATGCTTGGCACAGGGTGAGCACTTGATAAGTATTTGTCGAATGAAAGAATGAAAGAAACTTAAAATCGTAAGGAGACTCAAATATGCATTATAATTTGTAAACTACAGCTCAATACTATTGCTACTTCAACCAAAATGGAAGACACTGCCATATATATAAGCAGATTTATGCACCAGGGAGGTGTGAAACTCATCCCATTACAGAAGTCATAGAGACTACTCTGCTTATCAGCCTGTGCTGTTCTGAAACTGTTTCCCTCTGCTTCTCTGGTGTGAATTGTAACAATTATTTTTGTTTCATTACCAGTTTGTTGCTCTTTGACAAGCCTGATACTGACCTATTACTTATAGAGAAGTGGTTTTAAGTTGGGGAGATTTTGCCCACCAAAGAACATTTGGCCATGCCTGAACTTATGTTTTATTGTCAAGATAGATGCATGTGTGCACATGCGCTTGCATGTGTGTGTGTGTGTGTGTGTGTGTGTGTGTGTGTGAGAGAGAGAGAGAGAGAGAGAGAGAGAGAGAGATTGGCATCTAGTGAGTAGAGGCCCAGGATGCTGCAGTGCACAGGACGACCCCCTCCCCTCCTCCTACCAATGAAGTGTCATATACAAAATGTCCATAGTGTGCCTGTTGAGAAACTACTATAAAACAATAGTTTTATACTGGGTATTCTGTCTTCAGATAGGACCAAGTTTAGTTGAAATTATTTCTTTGCTATCACAGCTCAAACGTATTCAGTCTTCTTTACCTTTAGAGCAACTATCACTATCAAGCCACTGTCGTACTTCACCTAAACTATTACTAGTGCATTTTTCATGCAGAGCCATAACATAGCACGTGTCCTTGCACAGCTAAAAACAAAACTTCATGCCAACTGTTGCCCTTAGAATAAAATTCAAACCTTTTAGCGATGATCGGTAACATCTTTTGTGATTTGTCTAACACCTACATCCCCAACTTAAAACAGAACCATTCTTTTTATGTTCACTATCTTCTATCCACAGTGTCCTTTGGAAATTAATAGAACATGCCAAACCTTTTCCTGATTCAAAGCATTTATGTGTGTCCTAGTAAAAGCCATCCATCCCTACTTTTGCATAACTAATTTATAGTCAACCATCCAGTGTCAGCTTAATGCTTCCCAAAGGGGTTTTCTTTAACTACTCAATTTAAAGTAACCGCCACTAATTGTTAGTTATCACAGATTGGTTTTGTATTTAATTATATTTTTACTTAAGTCCCTGCTGCCACCCTTACTCCAATACAAGCTTCATGAGGAAGGATATCATATACATCTTTCTTTCCATTGTGTCTCCTATGTCAAGCCCTGTGCTTGGCACATGGTAATAAATAATTTTTTAATGAAGGAATGACCTACAGAATCAATACATATACCCAACCAAAATGGAAATGTTACAGGAAATCATGCTGCTCAGACAAAAAAATATGAAAAGATTAAAGTACAAACCATTCAATGGGAACAAGACTAAAGGTGACCCAATCTCAGAGAAGCAAAATTAACCCCTCCTAAAGTGATTCCACTTTGGAAATCTAGATCAGTGTTCACCAGTGCAAAGGCTCCAAATTACAACTCAAAACAAATCAAATCATTGGAAGTAGTCCCATTTTTAATTAAACATCATCTCTACACCTGGATCCACTGCATACCTTGTTTAGTTTGTTAATTATGTTGTGTGAAGAGTAGAGCAAGGCACTCATACTGAATGGTTTATTGACTCAAACAATGTAAATTCTGTGTTTTTGAGGACACTTTGGGCAGCTTGAGACAAAAGAGATAATTGGTCTGCCCCAAGCATTTTAGCTTCATTTGTTCTCTACTTTCATATATATATATATATGAACACAAAAGAAATCATTTTGTTTTATTTCTATTGATAGGTCTATAGAGTAAGCTAAATTATGTTCTTTGTTCCTTGGAAAGAAACAATGTTCAGACCACTGAAAGAAGTTTGCCCATGCAGTTGATGCAAAATAAAACTTCAGGCTAGCACAGGAAAAAGTATACGTCAGTGGGCTTAATAGTGATAAAGAGTGATACACACGTAAAATTGTCAGTGGAGGCTCAAGAATAGAGATCAAATAATACATCGGCTTCAAATTATGGATACTTAATATAAAATCATTTAAAAATGAATTCCCTTTTGCCCTTTTTCTAGAGAAAGGAAATTTTTGGTGCATGAAAGTATGCACACTTTTTTTAGGGTATAAAACTAGTTCAATTTCCCGTAGCTTATTTCCTATTTAGTCCTAATGATTCTATCAGAACTTACATCAAGTTCTACCCATTTCCAAGGACATGAATTCAGCAACTACTAGGAAGCAGTTTAACTGATTCACAAACATTCTGTCCTTCCTTCTTGTTAAGCTCTGATTAAAGCTAATTCTCTATCTTCCCTTCCTTTTCTCTGTCTCTTTCTCTCTGAAGGGAGAATTTTGATTGGTACAAACTGATTTAAATAATCTTTAGGGATTCCTAGACTGTGGATTGAAAATGTGGTTCTATTATATGTCTTACCAATTTCTTTAATGGTTGACAAAATCATAAGTGAATCTTTCCATTATAAAGAGATGGTGGGTTCTCTTCTTATTGGTTTGCAGAATAGTTCTTTTCATACATATGTACAACTGAAAAAATAAATTATAAATGTCCTTTAAAATTAAGAACTTTTCTAAATACAACAGAACTGGGGGAGAGGTTTTTGTATACCATGGACATTTTAGCAAATCAAAGCTTTTCCTCCCCTAAAAAAACATCTGATAACTTTAATTCCATTGAATATAACCATTGTGAAGCATATCACTAAAGTGTTATTATAGTGGCTGTGTTACATTCAGAGATCTGTATTTTTCCACTAAATTAATGGTTAAATATTTCTTTGCCTTCAAAGTTATTTTATGGGGACTTAGTTTTTTTTTTACCACTTGACTGAACTTTTTTAAAAAAATAACTTTAACTGATTTGAGGATTATATACACAATTCTCTACATTATTTTCATAACCAATATGGAAAAAAGATATTTTTCTACAAGTAAAAAAGAAAAAAATAAGAATACTTCTTTAACCAATACCCATAATTATACAGATGACATCACCAACATCAGTGAACTTGAGTGAAATCATTATGTTGTCTTCTCTAACAGATACCTCTTTTGCCACTGTTCTTGACAAAGTTCAGTAATGCTCTGAAATACTTACCTTTCACACAGTTGTATTAAACAAAACAAACAAACCAAAAATTTACAGCAAGGGAAATATCTAGAAGTAAAAACAGTATTTATAATTCACAGTGAGTGAACAGAGTACCCAAAGATTTTCAGGCAATGCAGTGATGTAATATAAGCTTGCTTAATATACCATAAAAGTGCCAGTTAATGCTCAGAATATGTTCCCATTGGCATTATTTCCCACTTGGTTCCACTTCACAATTTAAACACGATTTTCTGTATAATCCTTTTTAGCATACCTATGGTTTTTCTTTTTTTCTTTGCCCAGTATAACACAGTAGTTCCATTCCAATGTATATGCTATTCACTAGAATTTACATTTTTATTCCTTCACATTTAAAATGGCAGTTATTTCTCCAATAGTTTTGAATATCTGTGAGCCTAATTTGCTACTGAAATATCAAGGGTATGGTATATTTCTTTTTTGTTCGTTTTTACTTTTTGTCAGTCTTGGTATCTATATCCATGTCTAAAAAGCATACTGCATATAATATTTTATAAATATTTTATATTTTATAATATTTTATAAAATTCTATAAACTTTAGTCAGTATATGGTGAATATTTTTCATTTTCTCAAATGCTCTTCTCAACATTGTAAGACCATTTAAAATAATGTCACAGAATGGCCAAAGTATATAAAATCCCATACTTCCCTTAATTGTTGAGTGTTTAATGGTTATTTATTTAAAAAAATATTGTGATAAAAATCCTTTAGGGGTGCCTGGGTGGCTTAGTTGGTTGAGTGGTCAACTCTTGATTTTGGTTCAGGTCATGATCTCAGGGTGCTGGGATAGAGCCCCATGTTGGGCTCCACACTCAGTGGGGGGGGGTCTGGCTGAGGATTCTCTCTCTCTCAGGCCATCTGCCCCTCCCCCTCACTTGCCCTCTTTCTCTCAAATAAATAAATATTTTAAAAAATACTTTAAAATCTGCCAGTTTTATCAGCAAAATATGTTGCCTTGTTATATATATCTTTTGAGAAAGTTAAGTACAGTCATCATTAATTGAGGAAATGGGGCAGTGTATTATAGAGGATACATTGTGTCTTTTGTTCCTTACATTAACTCCATATAGTAGATACTATGGTTAACATTTGACAGAAGGTACCAAGGCTGGTGGACATTGAGTCCTTTCCCCTGTGACACAAAGTTAATAAGTAATGGAGTTGATTACATTACCCAGACATCTCTGCTCCACTTTTATAATGGGGTGATGATTGTTTTCTCATAAATTTATTGGAACAGTTTACATGTTAAGTAGTTTAACTCACTGTCTATACTAATACTAATGTATGCACACATTAGTTTTTAGTTTTTTAAAATTAAACCTTTTACTTTTGAGATAACTGTATATTCATGTGAAGCTGTAAGAAATAATTTAGAGAAATCTCATGTAATCTTAACCCAGTCCCCCCCTCAGTGGTAACATCTTGTAAAACTACAGTAAAATATGACAAGTAGCATATTAACACTGTTAAAATCAAGTTACAGAACATTTCTATCATCACAAGGTAATAACCATACCCCTAGTGGGATAAATAGGGAAAAGGGCATCTCCTCCATCTTTCTGGAAACAGAAGTCTTTCAATACTTCTTTTTATTTTTTTATTTATTTTTTTAAAATTTATTTCTTTGACAGAGAGAGACACAGCGAGAGAGGGAACACAAGCAGGGGGAGTGAGAGAGGGAGAAGCAGGCTTCCCGCCAAGCAGGGAGCCCAATGTGGGGCTCGATCCCAGGACCCTGGGATCATGACCTGAGCCAAAGGCAGACGCTTAACGACTCACCCAAGCACCCCTCAATACTTCTTTTTAAAAAGACTTTAATACAGATGTAGTGAAAAGAAGGGCCACATGTACCCCAAAAGTTCATAGCAGCAATTTCCACAATTGCCAAACTGTGGAAAGAGCCAAGATGCCATTCAACAGATGAATGGATAAAGAAGATGTGGTCCATATATACAATGGAATATTACTCAGCCATCAGAAAGGATGAATACCCAACTTTTGTATCAACATGGATGGGTTTGGAGGAGATTATGCTGAGTGAAATAAGTCAAACAGAGAAAGTCAATTATCATATGGTTTCACTTACTTGTGGAACATGAGGAATAAAATGGAGGACTCTAGGAGAAGGAAAGGAAAAGTATATTGGGATAAATCAGAAGGGGAGGTGGACTCTGAGAAACAAACTGAGGGTTATGGAGGGGAGGGAGAAGGGGGGAGGTGTGATCCTGGTGGTGGGTATTAAGGAAGGGCACATATTGCATGGAGCACTGGGTGTGGTGCATAAACAATGAATCTTGGATCACTGAAAAAATAAAATAAAAATTAAAAAAGACTTTAGAATTGAGTCAAATGCTCCAATGATAACTTCTTTTAAGAGACATTGAACTAAAAAAAAAATCTATAAATTGTAAGGTTTGCCACATTTTAAACTGATCTTGAGGGCACCTACAAGCAGTCCCAGTCAGAAGTCCTTTTCCACATCCATAGATCAGAATACACTTCAATAAGCTGCTAGCTAATTAGAGCTAGTGTGAAACAGTAGTCAAATATTTTGTAGGTGTCACTACAGAAAAATGAACCACAAAAATGGGAGCAAATATCCTATAGTCATAGTATTAAACTAGAAACTGAACAGGGACATTTATATTTATGATCTACCATCATCTATCATCTAGGAGACTTGGGTCAAATTCTGTTATATGTCAGGGCCTCAGTTTCCTCCTGTGTAGAACTGTAATAAGAACCAACTATCAAATTTATGAATATTAAGTTATAACAATAAGAGTAAAATGTTACCTACTGTGTATATATAAGTAATCACGTGGCAGATACTCTACTCATTTAGCAGATTAACAGATGAAGAAATTGAGGCATTAAGTGACTTTGCTTAATGTCAAATAGATCTTCGGTGATGGGAACAGAGAATAAATATGACTGCCTTCCTCTAGAGTCTTTCTCTTCTCATTTGATAAATG
Organism: Ailurus styani; assembly: GCA_002007465.1. NCBI lineage: Eukaryota > Metazoa > Chordata > Mammalia > Carnivora > Ailuridae > Ailurus > Ailurus styani. The sequence continues at coordinate 35,140 of LNAC01001711.1, forward strand.
AGAACGCACTTTCCAAATGGATCCACTGACTAAAAGATATGACTCACTGAGGAAAAGTACAGGAGGGGTTATGAGAGCCTGTTTTCAGAGAAAGGGCAATAGGTATTTTTATATGTTATAGACCTTATCACCAAGAATAGAAGTTAGGACTAGAATCCATTCACCCAGATTATATCCATTGATTGTCTAGTAGATGCCAGCAACTCTTATAAGCACTGTGGCTATAGATAATACTTCTGGGCTTAACAAACAGCACGTGCGAAATGCCTGTTGTTGGGAAAGGCCTTTTTATGATGTAGTCTTTTGACCTCTGTAAGAATGGGCCTTGGGTCTGGAGTACTTCCTTCACAAGAGAAAGAAAACTCACAGCTGTGCTGAGCTTATCACTTGTGTGGGAATATCTTTCCCTCTTTCAGACTTAATCTGTATGTTTTGTTCCTCTAACGTATATCTGTGATACAGCCCCTGGACAAACCCACTACTATATCTGCTCCTGTGGGGAGGGGACAGGGTCCTTTGTTCTGTGACACAAGAGGGATGTACACAGACCAATGGCTGGCCACAGGGGACCAATTCCCACCACTGAAGCTGATCTATCTCTGCTCTTCTCTGTTGTTCCATTCAGAGCTTGACTGTGTTGTGTTTTCTTTGGTGACTGTGATATCAAGCTGCAATAGGTAGAAGTGCCCAGACTTCTGATAACTGGTAACAGATGCTACTTGTTCGACACCTATTCAGAGAGGAGAAACAGGAAATGCCAATGTGGGTGGATTACCACAAGCAGTGGGGTGGGTGGTTTGCTTGGAGAGTTAGGTGCAGGTCATAGCTCATAGACTGTAGCTGGACATGGTGAGGCATTGCATTTCACTCAAAGTGTGCTGGCAAATTATATTTGAGTGTTTTAAGCAGGAAATTACCTTCATCTGATTGAATTTTGGAATGACTACCATTGACTATGTGTAGAAAAGGGGACAAAAAAGGAAGCACATAAATAATTTAGGAGGCTCTATTCTAGTTATACTAGTAGGTGTTAGCCTCTTCTGTTCAGAAGGCATTCGATTATTCTACTTACTTGGGATGACTTACGTTGTATGACAATAAGTTACAGCTAACATGAATGACACTCACCTTGTTTAGTCACTATTGTAAGCATTCAATGTATATTATTTTATTTAGTCCACGCTCTCCCTAAGGTAGATGCAGCGATTACACCATTTGATCATTGAGAAATCCAAGGCACAAAAAGGTCATGTGATTTGTTTGAGGTCATTGCAGTTAGTAAGCGGCAAAGCCAAGATTTAAACTAAAAAAATAAAAAGTAAAATAAAATAAAATTTTGTTTTCAGAGCCTATTCTCTTAATTAAAGCTGATTGTTGGCAAATGATGGGAATTTGACAGGAAAGAAGAAATGTGATTACAACATAAAAAGAAAAGTTGTGGGCACCTGGGTGGCTCAGATGGTTGGGGATCTGCCTTTGGCTCAGGTCATGATCTCCAGGTTCTGGGATTGGGCCCCATGTCTGGCTCCTGGCTCAGTGGGTAGTCTGCTTCTCCTTCTCCCTCTACTTGTGTTCTGCCTCTTTCTCTTTCAAATGAATAAATAAAATCTTAAAAAAAAAAGAAAGAAACGTTGTGCAAGGCGATTTTTAATTTTCCTTCTAACTCTCAGAAACAAGTAGATTTTTAGATGTTATTTCTAGGGGCACCTGAGTGGCTCAGGTGGTTAAGTGTCCAACTCCTGATTTCGGCTCAGGTCATGATCTCAGAGTCCTGGGATGAAGCCTGCATCAGGCTCCGTGTGGGAGTCTGATTGTGACTCTCTCTCTCCCTCTCCTTCTGCCCCTACCCATCCTGCCCCCACCCCTCCGCTCGCTTGCTCACACGTGAGTGCTCTTTCTCTCAAATAAATAAATAAATCTTTAAAAAACTATTATTTCCAAAAGTAGTTGTTTAAAAATAGGTTTTCTTAAAAATGTGAGTTGAAAATGTAACTTGAAAAAAGACTGCTGATTTATTTTTCTTGGGCAAAAGTCACTACTTTTCTAAGTGAACCTTTATTTATTTATTTATTTATTTATTTATTTATTTATTACATTTTCAATTTTTTTTATTTGCCCCAGGGGCACAGGTCTGTGAATCATCAGGCTTACACCTTTCACAGCACTCGCCGTAGCATAAACCCTCCCCAACGTCCATAACCCATCCACCCCATCCCTGCCCTCCCACTCCCCAGTAACCCTCAGTTTGTTTCCTGAGATTAAGAGTCTCTTATGGTTTGTCTCCTTCCCGATCCCATCTAGTAAACAACATTTAAATTACATTTCCTTTCAAGCAAAGGAACATAAGCAAATTTTTTTTAAAGATTTTATTTATTTATTTGACAGAGAGAGATTACAAGTAGGCAGAGAGGCAGGCAGAGAGAGAGAGGAGGAAGCAGGCTCCCTGCTGAGCAGAGAGCCCAATGCTGGACTTGATCCCAGGACCCTGAGATCATGACCTGAGCCGAAGGCAGAGGCTTTAACCCACTGAGCCACCCAGGCGCCCAAGCAAATTTTTAAATAAAATAATATTGTATAAATAATCTTAGAAGATGTAACTTATTTTCTCACAGTACCACTCTGTGGCCACTATTTTTCACAGTTTAAGTTTTATTTCTTTATTGAAACAAGAGTTGTTGAGAATGACAAAAGAATTAATGGTTGAGAAATGGTTTTTGCTCTACTTGCTTTCTTTTTGCCTGGATCAGTACAATTTTTTCCATACCCATTCTCTTTGGTTCTTGGTATAGATTGTATCACCCATGTCCCTTACTGGCTGATAAGGAGGTGGAGTATGAAGAGCTGTCAAACTGTCACAGAGCACCAATTCCATTAGGTTTCCTTTCTAAAACACATGCTTTTCTAAGGTAACAAGCGTCATTACATAGTTAATAGTCGCTTTTTGCTCTTACGTAATTCTGCACTATTATTTTAGAGAATACCTAATACTTGAGTTATATATTCATATGTTATGATTTTATTAATATTCACATTGTAAACCTTATGGAGCCAGAGACAATATCTGCTTTTTTTCCTGGATATCCACAGCAGCACAGCGTTTATTGAGTAATAGATTTCAAAAGAAAAAAAATAATGAGTAACTAAGAAAATAACTGGTAAGACCGGATCCAGGAAACTAAATGCTGGCATGGGTGAGGTAGTGTCAGAGAAATGGCTCTGAGCTTTAAGAGCGTGACAGGGAATTATCTGTAACCAATTTAGGCAGGAAGATTAGGGGAAGCAATGTAGGATAAGGGCCAGATGGATAACAGAAGACACCCAACTATATATATCCTTCAAGGGCATGTGTCTGGATATTAGAAAGCCAGGGAGAGAGATGAAACTCAACAAAGAACTGTGACATATAAGAAACTACTAATTAATAGCTTGAATTAAGAAGCTATTAATTATGGCTAATGCTAAAAGGTAGAATTCCTATCATACTAAATGAAATCTAACCAAAAAATACAAAGTAGTATGTGCCTAGAACTTTACTAAACTGTGAAAATTACATATGTAAGATTTGCTTCTGGACTTCAAGAATGTCATAATCACGTAGAAAAGATAGAAATATCATCCATCATCATATGGGAACGTGTAAATTCAGACTGAAGACATCTAAACCCATAGGAATTTACCACAGTAAATGAGATTCAGTCTGATGGTACACCAACAAAACCATAGCTCATTTATAAAGGTAGAAAAAGTCCACAATTACTTTGTTTGAGACCACATTTATATTATGAGAATTAATAGATGAGGTCAGAAATTGAATGTTACAGTGAAATGTCAGGTTCAACAAAATTTTTCTATATATAAGATGTGATTGAACAAATATTTACACACTAATTATTTCCTGTAATTTGGAGTAATTGAATTTAATTTTTCTTTTCAAAATATCATAATTTTAAAAGGAGAGTATAAAGGCTAATGCATTTAGATTTACTTGTTAAATTAAAACTTTACCTTAAATTTTGACTATTTTTTAATTTTGACTATTTTGTAAACCATATCACACCCATATGTGGATTTGTCATATACCATATAGTGCACATATTATAAGTATTTCCACTTAAATTGCACTTCTTACAAGCTATTTTTCATGTGCATTCTTCCTATTATTCCTGCATTGTTCTCTTGTGCTATTTTTCCTAGAGTTCCTGTGCATCAATTTAAATAATAAAAATGACAAGACTATAATATATAAAGTGTTCTGATTAGTAGATTATGGGGCTAACTATTTTTTAGGAATGCAATATAAATCAAACTTTTCTCAACAACAAAATATTATTTAGTTTGGTTTAAGGTAGGGTGTGGGGGATAAATTAAATTATTTAATCTTATATAGAGCATATCTATGTAGAAAGGAAAGAAATCATTCGCAAAGAACTTTTCTGCTTTTGTGCAGGAAAAAAATCTGCCTAATTTTGTACTGATATATTCTTAGGACTAGGTGTATAGTAGACACACAAACTACTTTAAAATTATTTTTTAAAATTAACTTTCATTAATTACATTATATTAGAAAAAAGAGCACAGATCATAACATGTAGTTTAAGGGATTATTTAAAAAAATGTAAACATCGAGATTAAGACGCAGACATTCCCAGTACTCAAAGTCCCTCTTCTGCCCACTTCCAGTTACTATGCTTAGCCTCTTCCATAAAGCTTATGGTAGCACTGAGTATAAGTGGTTTAAGATAAAATCAACTCTGAGTTTTTATGAATCACAATGTAACTGTCTTGGAACTCTGCTTTACCAATTTGAAATGCTACATGTGTCACTTATTATCTTTTTAGTAGGTATTATTTTAAATGTGTTTGTTTCCAGTACCAATACTATATTATTAATTAATCAACTTAGAAGTATTTTAATACATGTTTTATAAAATCTAATTCATAATTTTTTTCAAAGATGTCTGTACAAGGATTAATCTCACTAAAATTTGTTAAACAAAAAAGTATGAAGTTTTAATCATTGTCTAATAAATGTATAAATATGGATTAGATTAATTAAAAGGAACATTGATTTCTTTTCCAAATCCTCCCAATCATAGCCGTGTCTCCATACATATTCAAAAATTTTTTCATGCACCTCAAAATTTTGTAGCTTGCTTCACTTACCCTCTTTAGACTTTAATATGTTTATTTTTTAGAGATTTTTAATTTGGATTTTACTTTGGATGAGTTTTTTTTTTAAAGATTTTATTTATTCATTTGAGAGAGACAGATAGGGAGAGAGTGAGAGAAGAGAATGAACAGGGGAGAAGTAGAGGGAGAGGGAGAAGTGCGCTCCCCACTGAGCCAGGAGCCCAACATGGGGCTCGATGCCAGGACCCCAGGATCATAGCCTGAGTCAAAGGCAGATGTTTAACCATCTGAGTCACTCAGATGCCCCACTTTGGATGAGATCTTTTACTGGCATTTTATTTTCAAACTAGTTACTGTTGCTAGCTAAGAAAATTATAAGCAGCTAGTTATTGGAGTTTTAATTAATTACAATAGTTTTAAAACTAACGAATGATATTAAATTAATAGTTTTTGTTAACTGAATAAATGGTACTAATTTTTAAAGAGAACCTGATGCCCATTGTGAAGAATGCCACTAAAAAAATAGTACAATCTAGGAAAAATACCCTTTCTATCCTATGCCTCATTATCCTCATTCATGCAGCAGGTTAACATTTCACTAAAACTCTGAAGGTTGAGATAAGAAAACAGAAGATTTTGAGTTGTGCCAGGGTGGCTCAGTCAGTTAAGCATCTCACTCTTGATTTGGCTCATGATCTCAGTGTCATGATCTCAGGGTCGTGAGACCTGACCAAGTGGGGCTCTGCACAGGGCTTCAAGTTCAGCGAGCATGGAGTCTGCTTGTCTCTCTCCCTCTCTTTCTGCCCCTCTGCCTCTTGCAGGTGCTCTCTCTCAAATAAAGAAAGAAAGAAAAAAAATCTTAAAAATATTTTTCAGTAACATTCCTCTTTAGCCATCCAGTAAAGATCCTTTTTAGTGATCTAAAACTACTTTTTGTGTGCTCAGATATGACTAGAAAAGTTGAACAAAAATGTTTAAGAAAGAAGTGAATTTCAAGTAAGGTAAATCAAGTAAGACTAGCGAGAGTTACAGGTGGAATGGATTAGGAGTTGTCTGGCTCACATGAAGTAAGTCACTGCTCTGAGAATTTAGAGATGACAATCTGAGTTGGATTGGGTAACTGTGCCAAGTTGAATGCCCTGGGAAGCAGACAGTGAGATGGAAAGTAATATGAAAAAAAGTTTATTAAGGAGTCTTGTTGGGACCAACACAGGTTAAAAAAAAAAAAAAGCAAGCAAGCAGGAATGGCAGAGAGAAGTTGGCTGCACCACAGTCACAACAAAGATGTCAGCAGATTCCAGAGAGATCTCTGAGGCTGGGATGGCCCCTCAGGGTTATCTTATTGTCACAAGAGGGTTTATCTTTGTACAGCTGTCTGGAAGAGTCACTGGATGAAGCCTGACTCAAGAAAAGGGCATGACTTTGGGCAAGGCTTCTCTCTACAGAAAAGGGAAATTTCCAGTCGGAGCTGACAGCTAGCTACAAGCTGTTTGCCAATGGCAAGGTCAACAGCTGTGGGGATTAAGTTCATCAGGACTTAAAGCAGATCTGGGCAGTACATCCTAGCATCCACTTGTATAACCTGTGTGTCCTCATGGAAAATCAAATAGATCCTAGAAGAATGAGTCAGACAGATGTCTAGAAGGTAGATTCTGTAAACCATAAACTAGAGATACAACATCATTCCCCAGTAAATAAATTGCTAGGTAGATATTTTGTAGGCATCTAGAATGGAGAGTGGTAACTGAGAACCAGAATGTCATATTAACTCATTTCTATTTTCCCTGAATCGAACAGCCTAAGTTGTGCCAAATAAAAAACTTGAAGTGACAAACAGTAGTAAACCCAAAATAAAATAAACCATATTTTCCATTTGAAAATTAAAAAGAAATTATGGAAAAGGATATGCATGCACATATGTGTAAATATGCATGCATGTGTGTGTGTTTGTGTGTGTACCAGCCAAATATTTGATAAGTCTTCTGCTTCATCCCAAACTGGCAAAACAAAACCTGGATAAGACTTAATGTTGATTGTGTGATGACTAGTTGAATGTCACATTGGCATTTTACAAGAGAAAGTCTTATGACAGAACCTTATCTTGTGCTTTGTCCCATTCAACGATTTTATTTCTTTTCCATTCAACGATTTTAATAATCGTGTGAACAAAAAGAGTAGTTTGCTTCGAATATTCTTGGAGCATGTATGCAGCAGGCATAATGTTAGATGATCTATATACATTATATCATCTAAGGATATAAATGCATGTTCACAAAATTTATAGATGATCTAATCCAGAGGACTAGCTAATGAATTGGATGGTAGCATGAGAATCCCAGAAGATATTTATCATCTATTTTCATACACTAAATATGACAAGATGAAGTATAATAATTATAAATATCAGAATTTGGTTCCAAAAAATATCACAAACAAAAGTTAAGATTGATATAAGAAGAACACATGAAGAAAAATACACAACTTAAGGGTTTGCATCAGCTGTTAATTCAGTACAGTTCATTTGTGTTCTATAACACAGTTAAAATTATGTTCGGTGTAAATATTTTTTCCACAAATAAGATGATTCCTCACTGAGACAGTTTCCCAGATAGAAAGTCAAAGCCTTAATTATGCTATACATGTTAGGACCAGACTTCACTTAACCAGTCCTGCCTTAGCCAATAAATTACCTTCTTGCTTAAGCTAGTTTGTACTGGTTTACTGTAGCTTGCAGTGATTCCTTTCCACATAGAATGTAGGAAGATCATGAGACATATTCCATATCACCCTAAGAGATTGAACAAAAATTAATCACTAACATCTCAAAAGAGATACATTAAAACTTAGTTCTCTAGAGAAGATTTTCTAGAATGTAAGCTCCATGATTCAAAGTATCCTTTGAAATAAGACTCTATGTTCTAGGTCATATGGAGTGTTCAAGGAGATGTTTGAGCGACTTATAGCTGACTTCAGCATCAGATGGGAAAGTACACCAGATAACCTCTGAGGTCCCATCCAATCCTAAAGATCTGTGATTGCAATGAACAGTTTTATGATTGAATAATTATTCTGCCATTAGAAAAGGTTATTTAATATATAGTCAGTTGAACAGCTATTCTGTAGTATGCCTTTAAAATGTCCCTCGAAAATAAGGTGAATGTAAAATTTCGGTGTTATAAAAATGCATAATCATAGTTTAAGTAATTCTTCTTACATTAAGAAGATACATTGTAGATATATGACTTTATTCTCAAAAATTTCCATAGGTTTAAATGAAGGGAAACCTATAAAAAGGTATAAAATCTCACAAGAGATGATACATAAAGAACGACCAGAATCTTTTTGCCGCTAGTGTTTTAAATAATGGCCAATTTGGAATGAGAAAGTTTTTCAAAATCTAATTTGTATTATACAAACCAGATTGTCTATAAAAGCCATACAATAAAAACTCCCCTTCAGCAGAAAACTTTGAGGACATAAAGACCACTTTTTCCTAACTGTAAAGTATTGGAGAATTGAGTCTAAATCATACGTTAATGATGTTAATGATGAATATTTCCATCCCTTATGGCACCAGCAGGATACCTGTTCAAAACAGATGAATCAGAAGACATTTTTTATTAGAATCAAATTTCCTGGATGAATGAAATGTTCATTTCCCAAAAGAGAATCTGGTGGTCCTGAGGATCATGTTGGAGATGTTATATTTTATATATTTTATTTAAATACATTTAAATTAAAACATTTAATTTTTTTCTAATATAGTGTGAAGATATAGTCATTTTTGAAAACTTTAAAAAATTAAGACATAAGTGAAAAAGAATAAAAATCACCTATGAACAGATGACCACTATTCTACTATTAATATTATGGTACATATTAAGCCTCCTATAACATCTGTTTTTTGGAGATGAGATTTCTCAATACATACTTTTTCTTCATTTTTTAAAATCAACATTATTTCAAAAACATTCTCCAGTGTCATTACATATTTCCACAATTTTAGTGGAAGTACATAATTTTATGATTTCATCTTTAGTTCTTAGTTGGAAGAGAATCACAGATTTCTTCCACTATCTGGTGAAAGGATGGACCCCATTCTCAAAAAAAAGAAAATCCAAAGATACATGAAAGTTGAATAATATTTCTAGAATGCATGGATTCCCCCAAAGATCATGGACCTGAGCTTAAGAAGAGTTCCTTATTAATGTTCTGATTAATGCTTAGCACAGCATGGATCTTATGTGCTATCAAACTTTACTAAGGTAGATTAGGGATAAATTCAGGAAATTTATTCTATATTATTTGCACATAGTGCATGTTCAATGTGCTGCATTTTAATTTTCATTATTATTTTAAACATCTATATTTGCCTAATATTTTTTTAAAATATTCAAATTTCTGGGGAGTAGATCAATAGCTCTTCCTTAAAAATTTGAAGGATCTTGTGCTCCTAAATAAGAACGCTTTCACTGCAAGAAAAAAAAACTAAGACTTGCAAAGTTTAAGTTTTGGGGCCACAATTATCTTTATTCAACTAAAAAAAAAAAGCTTCTACATGAAATGGCATCTTTGCTACCAAAAGAGAAATACAAGTGCTGTACTTGATAAATCTAAAAGCTTTAGTGTTGTTTATTATTAATGCAGATTAGGGAGTTAAAAAAAATTTACATTCTAAACAAGAAGGTTGTCAGGACGGGCTTAATTTGACACTAGGTAAAGTGTGAATTGTGGGTTTATCTTCTTACTCCTGAGTCCAGAGTAGAAAAGGGCTCTGTGCACTCAAGGCACCAGTGTGGTGAGTTGGTAGGGTAAAGTCTGACAATCTAGTTGGGTCCAGGTGATGCTGCCTACTAGTTGTTTAAGAACTTTGGGTTTTATTTATAAGGACAGTGGAGAGTTCCTGGAGAGCTGTAAGAGGAGTGTGAGGGGTGGTAATTGCTTTACTTCAAGTACCTGTACTTGATTTTGGAGGCTGTAGAGAATAGTGGCTAGGAGTGCCTGAATTAGTTTTGAGAAAGACCTGGGAACAAAACTCAGTTTTCTGGCAGGCCTCACTGGGGCCTTTGTTACTTCATCTATAAAATGGGTGTGATGATGTCCATTGCAGCATGGTTCTACAGCTAAATACTGACGATGTATGCACTGCACTTAGTACTGTGTCTGATCTGACACACTGAAAATATTCAATAAGTGATGCTGTACATCTTTTCATGTGTCTGTTAGCCATTTGTATGTCTTCTCTGGAGAAGTGTCTGTTCATGTCTTTTGCCAATTTCGTGACTGGATTATTTGTTTTTTGGGTGTTGAATTTGGTAAGTTCTTTATAGATTTTGGATATCAGCCCTTTATTCGATGTGGAACATAAGGAATAGGGCAAAGGACCACAGGGGAAGGGAGGGGAAAAATCGAATGGAAAGAAATCAGAGAGGGAGACAAACCATGAGACTCTGGACTCTGGGAAACAAACTGAGGGTTACAGAGGAGAGGCAGGTGGGGAGATGGGGTAATCGGGTGATGGGTATTAAGGAGGGCACGTGTGGTGATGAGCACTGGGTGTTATACACAACTAATGAATCACTGAACACTACGACAACAAAGTAAAATAAAATAAAATAAAATACTCCTAAGGAAAAAAAGAGAAGAAAATATCCAATAAATGTAACTAATTATTGTTGAAGAGAGAAAGACAGTGACACTCAAAAAAGTTTTTTAGTGCCTCTAGTAGCGCGATGTAACAAGTACATGAATAGCTAAGGTGTATTTTAACTTTAAAACTGTGAATTCCAAAGATCATGTTTTATCTGCCCATAATCCTCAAGGCATAGTATGTGCCACATAACTCTGATCCTTCCTTTTCTTTTTTCTTTCTTTCATTTTACTCCAAAAGAAGGGATTGAGGAACCTATGCCTATTTTACCTAATTGCCCTCTAGTTTTTGTCTAGATATTTCAACAGGTTGTTTTTAGCTCCTGGAAGCCATGGGCTGGGTATACAGGCTGTTCAAAACAGAAGTGCTATGCTAGGGAGGTAGGCATATTTCTCTGGGCCTCTCTGTTAGAGAAACCTGTGCGCTCCTCAATAAAGATGCTCTAAGTGTAGATTAGGAGGAAAATTTGTAATTAATACCAGATTGCATAGGTGCCAGTTACTTGCAAATCCTATATTCTCCTGACATGACTGAAACACTACTCAATAATGCAACCATGCAAACAGATCTCTAATAGGAGCAGGCAGCAAAGAAGTGTGCCTTCCAAAAATTAAACTCTATTTGTTAATGAAATTGGTAATTTCTTCTGTGGTGCCGAATATTTTTAAACGACTGATTTATCAGGACACCTGGGTGATGCAGTTGGTTGAGCATCCGTGTCTTGGTTTTGGTTCAGGTCATGATTTCAGGGCCGTGGGACTGAGCTTTCCATGGTGCTCCATGCTCAGTGTGGACTCTGGTTGAGATTCTCTCTCCCTCTCCCTCTGTCCCTACTCCCAACCCCCATCGTGCTCTCCGATTCTCTCTCTCTGTCTCTCAAATAAATAATCTTTAAATCACTGATTTATCTAAATTTGCCAACTGACTCTAAGGGCTTCCATTGAGGGGTTCTATGTTGGGTTGTTAATTTATTCAATCATTTATCAGCAAGCTATGAGACACCTGATCAATGTCTGGCATATATGGGACACTAAAACATTGTTGGCAAGAATGTACATCAGGCAAAGTGTACAGAGGTGGTGGACAAGACAAAGTCTTGGTCCTCATAAAGCTTACAATGTAGTGAGGGGACATGTGTATTAAAACTATTATATTCCCACCCCAAATGATTTGTTTGGCAATTATGCTAAATACACTGAAATTATGCTAAATAAATATCCACATCTATGGATGTGATATTTGGGAGGTACCCATACTAAGGGTTCTAGGAGACATTTCTGAAGAAGTAAATTTTAGCTAGAGGTTGCTACCTCTTAACCTCACATGAAGAAACAAGTAATACATCTCAGTAAAGCTGGGTTCCAAGGGTAGAACCCATCTAGAAGGGTTATTCATCAGCTAGTGGTTCCAGCTGCCACTTACAAATATCGACACTAATGTTGCCAGATCCCCATTTTAAGAGAAATGACTAAAACTGATACTTCCTGTAAAATCTTGTCTCTAGTGCATAAAACACTGCATGTTCAACACAGAAGTTGGTAATCTATATATTTAAGTTGATGCTTAAGGGATAGGGTAGGGGCAGGATTGGGTCAGACGAGGAGAGGAACATTCAAAGAAAAGTGAACAGCATCAGCAGGAGTCCAGAATGGAAAAGGGCTATATGCACTTGAGGGTACAATGTGGTTAAGTTGATAGAACGCTGATAACCTGATTGGGTCCAGGTGATGCAGACTAGCAGTTGTCTTAAGAACTTTAGATTTTATTCCTAAGGACAGTGGAGAATTACTGCATAGTTTTGAGGGGCGATAATTACTAGATGCTTGTGTGTCAAATCACATAGACAGTTATCTTCCCTAGGAAGTAAACTCTTCTAGACTCTCTGCCATTTGGGGTTAGAATTTTAAGACAACACTTGTATGATCCACATCACACTTATAAGTAATCATAATTATGAAGTTTTAAATTATTAAGACAGAATATAAAATATCATAGTTGATATTTGGAGATCACCCACCCCACACCTGCAATGTTAAGAAATAAAGAACAGATCTAAATATATTAAATATATCACATATTTAGAAGCAAGTAAACTAGAACCCCAGCATCTACTAGCTTCTTGTTCTTTTTCCAAGCCCATCCCACTCTATATTTTCATCATTCTTAAAAAAAATTCTACTGTACAATGTCATTGAATTGTCATAGTATTTATCTATCAAAATTAGCTTTATCAGACATTCTAAAGAGTGTAACAATCATGAAAACAAATGTGTTGATGCTTAAGAAATATACACAAGGTATATTTAGACTATGCATTGATGACATCACTATAACTCTGATTCATTATGTTTAAACATAGGCATACAGACTTACCAATTCATTTACAGTTGTAGGGACCCTAGAAAAATACAGTAAAACTTTTCACATTCACTCTTAGCAGAACTGTCATTAGTCACTGGAAGACAACTAATACAAAACTGTTCAGTGAAAAGCACATTGGTTTGGGCAGGAAATAATCTCTATTGCCATATTTAATGCTAGCCAGGAAAGCTATCTGATTACCTTGTACCCTATTTATCATAATAGTAATTTTGGTTAATATTTTTCTAGCAATCATTATGGGCCAATACTTTAATGTCTTAATATTAATGTTTAAAACCATTAAATGTTTTAAAATCTTGAGTCTTTAATCATTTCTACAGTCAGTGGATATAGTATTATCATTTTCATTTTACAGACAGGGAAATTAAGAATCAGACAAAAGTTACATAGCTAAGAAGTGTCAGAATTGGGATTTGAACCCAAGCAGTGGAGCTCCAGAGCTGGTAATTTTAACTGCTACTTTATTTTGCTGCCTATTCCTAGATACCCCTATTACATGTGAAAAATGGAGGCAATGTAAATGGACTCTATTTCAAGAAAATACAGCTATTTGGGTGTTTAAGATGATAAAGCAATGCACTTGTTTTCAGATTACATCATGGCTAGGAAAGAAATTACTCTGGAGAAGACAGAAGTATCAGAAAGACCTTGAAAACTGAATGAACACAATATTCAATATAAAGTACTATGGGTAGCAAAAAGATTGTGTGTCAATCTCACTACAGGCTGTAAGAGATGGCAGAAAAACATAAAACCAAAAGTGTGGCATGGCTATGCACTTCTGTCAGGAAAGTGCCTGGGATTTGAGGTCCAGAGACTCACAGTCCAGCTTAGGAGCCACAGTTTCCCCACTACTTAATCCATATGACTTGCAATACCTTTGTTTGTTAAACTGGAATATTTTTACTCATTTCACAGCATGGCAGTGGGCACTGTAGGAGATAATAGAGATGAAAAACATTTGGAAACTAAAGTGAAATGTTCACACCTTACATGACTAATTTTACTATTAATAATAATTATTTAAGGTCCATAGGAGAGTAGTATCAATGTGAAGGAAAAAAAAGAGGAAATGGCTTAAGGAAAGGGCATTAATTATTCACATAATATATGAATATTATAAATATATACTGAAACAAAAGTACAGGTGCAAATACTATATACTTATAAGCATAGCAAAATGACTGGCCAGATTCACATAGTTTTCTCTTGGTGATAACATTGGAGGGATAGTGGAGTTGTAGAATGATACTTTTTATATAAATGTAAATATAAGTATAATTATGTATACACATAAGTACACATGTGTATATGCACATATGCCATATGCATACATACACACATGTAACCCTTTTATAGATACACATACACAGTAAAATAATGGGTTATTTTTAACCGTTTTCCTGTATGTTTCAAAAATTTTATAAAAAAAGAAAGAATAGTTATATATTATATAAATATCTACCTTTAAAGAGTACACACATATTTAGATAAGAAGACAGTACCAAGCCTTTAATAATCTAAATAGACAAGATAGGGCAAAAAACCCCCACATTGATATGAGAGTGTGTTTCATTTGCTTAGAGAGTAGAAACTGACATATTGGAGAAAGTTCTAGATTCATTAAATACTCCCCATGTGTCAGAAATAGTTACAAACACAGTCACATAAAATCCCTCAACTAACCCTAATGACTGAGACACTATGATTATTTCCATTTCACAGGTGAAGAATCTCAGGATAAGAGTAGTTAATTTACTTCTGAAGGTAACCCAATAGTGGCAAAAGTAGCATTTACATTCAGGTCTGCCAGATTCCAAAGACCCCAGCTGATTAAACCTCCTTACCGCTCTAGTGCTATGGACTGGTGGAAACACCAAATACGTGAAAGCAGGCCTTTGGGAAGAAGGGGAAAAAATAATGTTTTTAAAGCAAGGTAGGACTGCTTAAAAAAAAAATTGTGCTCACCACCATACATCATATAGAGTTTGTAGTGTTTAAGTAAGCTCCTGGCAGGCCATTCCAAAGATAAGGGAAGTAGCAAAGTCTTTGAGACAAAACCAATCCACTACATGAGAACTCCAGAAATACTAGGTATTGGAAAGCATTTCTGCTGCTGAACTCAAACTATAAAGCCTTTGCAGAGATCTGCTTTATGACAGTCACTAAAAGAATAGCTACATGTGGCAAATAGAGCAATGGTTTAAAAAACAACAACAACAACAAAGCAAAGCACACTTTTTGTCACACTCTGAGGAAATAGGCCAGGTGTAAAGGAGGTAGACAGAAAAACTATGAGGATTGTAGAGCACAGCAAAGAAAGCAGTAGAGAGGACTGTAAGCAATAAGTAAGCTAGGGAATAAGACACTCGTAATAGCTGCAAAAATAAGTATTTTGGCAAAGAGATCACTCTTTAGAAGGAGGCAAGGTAAAATACGGAACTGAGGCATTTATAGAAAAGGAATTAGTAACTCTTTCCTGAAACAAGTGGGCAAAAGTAAAGAAGGTGGAGGCCAAGCAAATAAGTTATAAGCATTATTTATGCTTCTAGTTCAAGGGTTAAAAATAGAAAGAAGTACACTGAAAATGTCTCCAAGAAGTTTATCTTTCACATTCTAGTCTTAAAAATATGTATCTCTCTTATGAAAGGCCTACAGAAATTATAAAAAATGTGTGAAGGAGCAAAGGTATTGCAAAAAATCCAAGTATCATTACAATATAGGAGGTAGAATCTGTCACAGCTTGAAGACAATTGGTCTGAATAAGACATGTCCTTTAGCGCTGGAAAGGTAAAATTGAATTTTATTTTCTGCTGAAAGAACTCTATGTTCTCCCCTGGGAAACAATTCCTTCCTTTCATAAAACCAAATGTCTGCCACCTATTGGTTCTTTCAAATTATCTCTTTGAGCTAGTAGGCTCAGTTATTAAGAGTATCATTAATAGTGAGGTTGTCTCAAAGATAAGGAGGACAAAGAAGCAATTTCCCCTGGGCCTACTCTGGAAAGATAATCTACAAGTGAATGTGGAATTACTGAAATGCTCAAGTCCAATATGTCAGTTGAAACAAAGCGTAAAACATGGAATGACTGAACATCAGTGGAAGAAAAAAGAATGAGATACACTGACAATGCTACAAGGCTAGATAGATCCCATATAATGCAAAGGGATGAATGACAGATGAGACCAAAAGTGGGGGGACCTATGGCAGAAACTACTATTTAATAAAGGGGAATGCATAGCAGCCATGAAGGAGGGAAATTCAGTGTATTGCCAGAATGAGTTTTGGGAACCCAGTCATGAAAGAGAAGATAAAATGGTCAAGTTGAAGAATATAGCACAAGGACTATAGAAATTGAAAAATAAAATTCATGTTGTGATGAGCACGGTATACAAGTAATGAATTGTTGAGCACTACATTAAAAACTTAAGGGTGCCTGGGTGACTCAGTGGGTTAAAGCCTCTGCTTTCGGCTCAGGTCATGATCTCAGTGTCCTGGGATCGAGGCCCACATCGGGCTCTCTGCTCAGCAGGGAGCCTGCTTCCTCCTCTCTCCTCTCTCTCTGCCTGCCTCTCTGCCTACTTGTAATCTCTCTCTCTGTGTCAAATAAATAAATAAAATCTTTAAAAAAAAACTTAATAATTAAGGCACACATTTCTTTTTTTAAAAGATTTATTATTTATTTATTTATTTTTTATTGTGTTATGTTAGTCACCATAAAATACATCATAAGTTTTTGATGCAGTGTTCCAAGATTCATCATTTTATACAACACCCAGTGCTCCGTGCATTACATGCCTTCCTTAATATCTACCACCAGGCTCACCCATCCCCTTATGTCCCACCCCTCTAAAACCCTCAGTTTGTTTCTTGGAGTCCACAGACTCTCATGGTTCGTCTCCCCCTCCAATTTCCCCTAATTCACTTTTCCTTTCCTTCTTCTAATGTCCTCCATGTTATTCCCTATGTTGCACAAGTGAAACCATATGATAATTGACTTTCTCTGCTTGAGTTATTTCACTCAGCATAATCTCCTCCAGTCCTATCCATGTTGATGCAAAAGTTGGGTGTTCATCTTTTCGGATGGCTGAGTAATATTCCATTGTATATGTGGACCACATCTTCTTTATCCATTAGTCTGTTGAAGGGCATCTAGGCTCTTTCCACAGTTTGGCTATAGTGGACCTTGCTGCTATGAACATTGGGCCTTCTTTTACATATGGCCCTTCTTTTCACTACATCTGTATCTTTGGGGTAAATACCCAGTAGTGCAATTGCAGGGTCACAAGGTAGCTCTATTTTTTAATTTTTTGAGGAATTTCCACACTGTTTTCCTAAGTGGCTGCACCAACTTGTATTCCCACCCACAGTGTAAGAGGGTTCCTCTTTCTCTACATCCTCTCTAACATTTGTTGTTTCTTGCCTTATTAATTTTTGCCATTCTAACTGGTGTAAGGTGTTAGCTCAGTGTGGTTTTGATTTGAATTTCCCTGATGGCTAATGATGATGAACATTCTTTTCATGTCTGCTGGCCATTTGTATGTCTTCATTGGAGAAGTGTCTGTTCATGTCTTCTGCCCATTTTTTGACATGATTATCTGTTTTTTGGGTGTTGAGCTTGTTAGGCTCTTTATAGATCTTGGATATTAGTCCTTTGTCTGTAGTGTCATTTATGAATATTTTCTCCCATTCCATGGGTTGCCTCTTTGTTTTGTTGACTGTTTCCTTTGCTGTGCAGGTTTTTATCTTGATGAAGTCCCAGAAGTTCATTTTCACTTTTGTTTTCTTTGCCTTTGGAGATATGACTTGAATGAAGCTGCTATGGCCGATGTCGAAGACATTACTGCCTATGTTCTCCTCTAGGATTTTGATGGATTCCAGTCTCATGTTGAGGTCTTTCATCCATTTTGAGTTTATTTTTGTATATGATGTAAGTGAATGGTTGAGCTTCATTCCTTTATACATAGTTGTCCAATTTTCCCACCATCATTTATTGAAGAGACTGTCTTTTTTCCATTAGACATTTTTTTCCTGCTTTGTTGAAGATTATTTGACCATAGAGTTGAGGGTCCATATCCGGGCTTTCCACTCTGTTCCATTGGCCTATGTGTCTGTTTTTGTGCCAGTACCATGCTGTCTTGGTGATCACAGCTTTGTAATAAAGCTTGAAATCAGGCAGTGTGATGTCCCCAGCTTTGTTTTTCTTTTTCAACATTTCCTTAGTGATTTGGGGTCTTTTCTGGTTCCATATGAATTTTAGGATTGTTTGTTCCAGCACTTTGAAAAATGCCAGTGGTATTTTGATCAGGATGGCATTGAAACTATAAATTGCTCTGGGCAGTATAGACATTTTAACAATGTTTATTCTTCTGATCCATGAGCATGGAATGCTTTTGCATCTTTTTGTGTCTTCTTCAATTTCTTTCATGAGAGTTCGGTTAGATCCTTCACCTCTTTGGTTAGGTTTATTCCAAGGTATCTTATGACTTTTGGAAGGCACACATTTCTATGTGGTATCTCTACCTATCCCACATTTGTGATTGCACAGTAAATATTGGGTTACATGGAAATGTTAATAAACTGAAAGGAAAACTATCTTCAGACTACCACTTAATAGGTTGAAATGAATGGTAGGAACTTCAAGATACCAAATTGAAAAGACACCCGTGATTGTGGCTGATACAGTCAACCCTATTCCCCTCTGCATGTATCCAGAAAGAATAGGAAGTTCCCCTTAGAGATTGAATTCAAAGCATCTCAAATCTGTGTTGAGTACAATGGCAAAATGTATGCTTTTGGGGGAAGTCACAATGGAGTAAGAGAAAATAAATGACATTTAATTCCTGTCACTTAGGTTCTAGAGCACAGAGGACTTCAGAGGATGAATGAGCAAACCATGACCCCCGAATCATACCACACAGCCCTTTCATGTGCTGCTCTAAGCCAACCCCTACTCGAGGTGGGAGTCTATTCTTGCTTGATCTATGGACATTTGGTGCTCTGAATACAGAGAACTCTCAGAAAATTTAGTGGTCCCTATGGTATGAGATAGCAGGGAGGGAGGGAAGGACCAGGACTGAGACGGTATAGTGGTTGAATTATATCCCCCAAAAAGTTATGTTCATCTCTTAATCCCTAGTGCCTGTGAATGTGACTTCACCTGGAAATAGATGAAGGTGTAATTAAGTTAAGAATAGGCCATACTGGATTAGAGTGGGTCCTAGATCTAATGACTTGGATGCAGAGGCACGCAGGGAACAAGGTTGTGTGATTATGCAGGCAGAGATTGAAATGATGCAATAACAAGCCAAGAAATGCCAGGAGTCACTGGAAGCTCAGAAGAGAAAAGGAAGGATACTTCCCTAGAGCCTTCTCCTGACACCTTAATTTCAGACTTCTGGCCTCCAACATTGTCAGAGAGTAAATTTCTTTTTTTTTTTTCCTAAACCACCCTGTCTGTAGTTCTTTGTTACGGCAGCCCTAGGAAACTGATATACAGGGAGAGAGAGGGAGGGAGGACAGACTCATAAGAACACAAGTGCATTCTACTTCAGTTGATCGTTAACCTATCTCTCCCAAAAAGGAATTCATAAACTGTCTTGGTGTAACCTTGACAACAACATCAGTAGTGATCATATCAACAGGTTGTTTTGAAACATTTTTGGGTTTTCAAAGTAATCACCATAAAAATGTTTGAATAGGTATATGTCACCTATGTATACTCACCTATGTATGCAATAGAAAAAAGTACTAATATACTACCATTTATTAAATATTTAACTAAATTAAAATAGTAATCATTAACCGAGTAATGAACAAATAAATGTCTTAAATACCATTATGTTTATTAATGATACATAATAAAATCATTTTTCTAACTTGTTACACAACTTATTACTAATAATAACATTTTCAGAGAAAGCAATCGGATTGGATTTGCCTTAAATTTTTAAAAAAATTTGCATGCACACTTTGTCATAAAGCTTTGAAAAAGCCTAGTTCAAATTCACTGTTTTGCAGTATGTGGTTTTAATGACTGTAAGAATCAAAAAACTTACCTTATGGAAATGCATGGGCCCATTGTTAGAGGGGGCTATATTGACTGTTCTCATGAAATCATGAAACTGTATTTCCAACCTCACACACTAGTTAATGTAAAGCTTGTTATCAAAAATAGGCTAGCGAATTTCCCCTCCCTTCCTGTTTATCTATTGCATTTTCAAACCAGTTAGAAGGTACATTTTTCCAGTTTAATCAAAGTGATAAAATCCATTAAAACTTCTCATGTAAAGGATATTGAAACAGCTTACAAAATTTCAAAATCCCATTTCTGAGCATAAGTGCCCAGGTATGAGAGTTTTTATAGGTGACATATTTAATATTTTAAAAAACAAACTCGTACAATGACAGAAATATTCCCACACATCTGTTTTTAAAAGCTTTCTCTATTCCACAATTTTCCTTCCAAAGGTAGTAATTTTTCTCACTCACTGTTAAAACATCATTGTTACTTTGAACATGCAAATTAAGTGTGACAACAACACAATAGAGATAGCATCCTTTATCGGAAAAAGCTTTATAAGGTGTGCTTTTGGGGATACTGCAAACAGGACTGATCTTTTCCAATAACAATTAAAAAAGTACTATCCACATAATAGCCAGTCAATATTTGTTAGGGGAAATTTTATTCTAACATAAGCAAGATGTGTGTGTATTCATAGATATGTCTGTGTATATATGTGTGTATATACATACAGTATACATACTATAGTCATACTGTATTCATGCATATGTACACATGTCTATATGTATAAATATACACAGGTGTGCATATTATACACTATAAACATACTATAGGCATATATATTATAGTCTACAAGAAGAAAGACTGACTAGAATCAAAGCTATTCCCTACCCCTGGCCCCTGACTCCCAGTTTCTGGTACTTTGCACATAATATCTTATGCAACTCTCACAACAGTTTATGAGAAATAGGCACGATGTTATCCCCATTTATAGAGGAGAACATAAAATGAGAAAGGATGGGAAATAAGTTAAATAGTGAGGGTTAAAAAAGTAACTATGGGTGGGTCACAACAATAGCAACTGTTAGGACTTGGTGTTGCAATTAGACATATCTGATTCTGAAACTAATGCTCTGATAATCAGCCCCATTCTAGTTCCAGGTTTTGATAGGTCTGGGTAAGGAGATAAATAATTCAAATACACTCGAGTCCTGATGAATGCTCTGTAAGTGTCTCAAGTAGGGTAAACCTGGGGATATAGAGTGGTTAGAGGCTGATAGTAAAAGCCCATTACAAACTTCTGCTTAGGGTTTGTTCATATTTGTAATCTTATATAAATAGTTAAAATGGACAACATTACTCAAGAATATGGTATAAAAAAAAACAGAAAATCACCACGCTTTTGTGTGAGACACTGCCTTGAGACGTCTTCAATACTCATAGTGCATATACACAATGTATGTCAAAGCTTTATGAACTAGAGAAAAATAATAATGCAGGAAAGAAGGTTAAGTGCAGTCAAATTATTTTTCCACCTTTTAGTAATTCCATGTCCTGATTCAGAAACTCCTGGCATACTCTTTGGACATCCATTATGCAAAATGTTTTTGGCACCTACTCACAAAATAGCCTTCTTCTGTCTGCTTGGTTCTTTAGAACATTTGGTGTATTATGAACATGAATAGTATACTTAGGAGACAAAAGGGAAATTCTGTTTAAGAGAAGAGAAGGGACAGTGTTTCTCATGTAGGGCTTTCAGTACTGGTTGTAGGAAAGCAGATGAGAAAATGAAAAATAGCTGGGGAGTTTTGTTGCAGAGTTGGGCCCAATTTATAATGAGGGGGGAAAAAACACACCATAGGTTGCAAGAACATTATAGTTCAGGGCACAATGTAGGTGCAGAAAAAAACTGAAACCAATAGCAGAGAGAGGTCTTAAGGAGTAATAGGAAGAACTATGGGCCACACGAGGAATGACGAGAGGAAGGCAATAGGCAAATATGATACCCTAAGAGTGACGACAGAGAAACCAAGGACAAAGATCAGAGACATGTAGTAAGGAGAGACATGGGACACTCATATAAATATTTGCTTTAAATTTCCTTTCCCTTCAATTTTCCAAAGTAAATTTTTTTTACTAGAAACAGAAAACAGGCTTGAAAAATAGGCCATCAATTATTGCTGAATGTTCACTTCTGCAAATAAAATTAATTGATTTGAATTTTGTACCTAACGTGTGCCAGGCCATGTTTTAAATAACTTTGAGAAAATTATTTAATCCTCTAACAATACTAATTCTGAGGATGTGAAAGAACAAAATTGACAATGAGTTGATCATTGTTTAAACTGGATAAGGGCCAGATGGACATATATTAGACCTTTCTCTTTAATTTTATATATGTTTAAAAATTTCCAAAATTAAAAAAATTATAAAAAAGCAACCTTAGTTATAAGTTATTAGCGCACTGTAGTGATGAGAAAATTGAATTTGGGAGAGTTTAGACATCCTAGTCATAATCAAAAACAAGCAATGAGTAATACAGGTAGAATTTAGATTCCAGTCTCACTGGTTTCAGAATAAAAAATTCTAAGCCCACAGCAGCAATAGAAGCACCAACATGTTAATGCTCAACATATAAACCAAGAGACAGTTTCCAGAACCTCAAAATTCTCATATCAGGCCACAGTGTAGTATCAGATCAGGTACAAAATAAAGACATTCAGTATCTCTCCAGATAATCTGCAAACAGTATATTGATATCAGATTAAACAATATTTGTTCCATGGCATAAGTTTTATCAGATATTAAGTGAATAATATATTTTGGTCAATAATGACATCAACACAAGTCTCTCATTCTTCCAAATTTGAGTTACTATTTCACAGATCCCAAAATAGGGAGTTAAGAGCACAAACTCTAGACTCTGGCCAACCTGAATTTGAATCCTTTGTCTATCATTACAGCTCTCTGAACTTTGTAAACTAACTACTTTAATCCCTAGTATCCTGCCTTGCAAAATGGGGACAAAAAAGATCTAACCATAGAAGGTGACAATGGACAGCTTAGTAAAATGTGAGTAAAGTACTTGGCAAGGAATGGGGCCCATAGTGTATGACAACAACTTGAAGTTATTGGCTATTATAATGAATATAAACTCAGCACTGCAGGCTCAGGGATGTCTCCCAGAGGTGCCAATATTTTAATCGGGTCTAAAAGATTGCAAGGAATTTGATTAGTGAGGAAAGAGAAAGAGGTGGCCATTTTAATTGTGAATTTCTTTAAGGAAATAGACAAACTTCCACATTCTTTTTATGATTCACAGTAGCTAGTTTGCACTAGTGAATAAATATTAATTAGCAGATTAGAAAGGGAAGGGAAGCATGTTACTAGAATTGTCATACAGGGTCAACCAAGGGCTTGCAAAGCATTTTCCCAACCACCATACCAAAGAACATGCTACATGTGCAGCCTCACAAATCAAATGGGAAAACAATCAGGTTTCACTTATAGAAAGTAGATGCAACGACATGGGTAAAAATACAACAAAATAAAAACTAAGAAAAACCACAACTCCCAAAGCTACAGAAGCAGTCAGAAGCTAAAGCACTGGAAGTCATCAACATTAGTTCCCCTTGAAATAACTGCATAAAAACAGCAAAGATGTATGCAAAGATGTTTTTGTGCTCAGTTTAAGAAAATGTTATTTCTTGAAGACAGTAATTTTGTGCAATTACATTATATAAGAAACCAGCTTTAAAACAGAATTTCGTGAACAAATCTTAGTATAAAAGAGAAGAAAAGACTAAAGGCACGCATCATCGAGAGATGTCTTGTATGTGGGTGGTCAGCATTGCTAGGTCAGAACACCTAATGAGGAGCAGGGTTAAGAGAATTCCTTGAAATTAACCAGGAAAAATGAAATTCGGCATCACCCACAGAAAATCACATAACAGTTGGAAAGCTTCGGTAGGAGAGAAAAAGGAAAAAAAAATTACTTTAAAAAAATTCTCTTTTTTATTTTTATTTTTTATTTATTTTTATTTTTTATTCTTTGCCTCAGGGGTACAGGTCTGTGAATCATCAGGCTTACATCTTTCACAGCATTCACATTCTCTTTTAACTGACAGTCTCTTACCTATCAAACATTATCAAGTGTGGTAAATTAGCTATCTAATTCCTCTATTATTACTTTTTCTGGTGACTGAGCTATAGTTTTAAGAGGCAATGGAAGAAAAAAAAGTTGTGATGTCAGTCTACATGCAAAAATGTCAGTATGTCTTCAGAGGGCAATGTCAGAAACATAACTTCCCCAGTTCAAAAATCTGTATATAGGAGAAAAAGTGTATGTATCAATTCCTTCATAAAAAATGGAGTGAGTTTCATTCCACTTTAAAAAAAGACAGCTATTCTCCTTCCTTTGGGGGAAAAAATCATAATTTCAAAACCCAGGAAAACAGACAAATACATGATTCAATGAAAAAGCACACAAGAAGCAATTAACAACTATATTTAGGCATTGTACAAATCACTTAAGGAAAGGGGGAAGAGGTTTTGAAAATGAGGAATAAAATTGAGTTCTAGAATTCTCTAAGTTCAAATTAAAAATGGAAAATATTAAAAAAGATTGGGAGTTGGAAAAAAAATGACAACAAAATATGGTTTTTAATGTTTTACAAAAAGCCAGAAAGAAGCTGATCCTGCTTTTGATGTGCAACCATGAGTATGACAAAAATAAATAAATCAATGGAAGGTGTTGTCAATTAAGTTCAACACCATTTAGCATTGGACCAATAAAAAAAAAAAACAGTATAAAGTGAAGTTTCTTGAAATGTAACTGTGAACTGGGGCTGTGAATTACTAAACATGTTTCAATTGCTAAGATAGTTATTGCCTGACATATTTAAAATACAATGATTCATAATCCTACAAACCGGAAAATTAGTAATAGGTCTTTAGAACCACCTAGATATTTTTATTGTAATACATAAATATGTGTTGTTCAGGTAATGTATATTATGAGAAAATGTCAAAACAGGAACCAACTTTGACAACAGAATAAATATTGAAGAACTATGCAGTAAAAAATGATGAGAGCCAGACATTTTTCTAGTAATAGGGATATTTGATTCTTATGCGAATAGGTATATTCATTATATACTTATGTCAACCAGATCTGTATCATCATAACAAATTTATGCCAGGTAGATCTGGGCTTTTATCTGAGGCAAACAACAGTGAAATACCCTATTTTTTATGCTATATGTCTGTTAGAAAGCATGACTATTTCCCCACTTCCTTCCTGCTGTGTTCTGACTCCAGGTGCTTAGTGACCAGTCCAATAGGTACATGATAGGCAAACACTCTATAAAGGTATGTAAGGCAATGATGTAATAGCTCATTTGATTAATGATTTCAAACAACAAAGTGCATTGATACAGACTATATTATACTCACATTTCTGGCAACAACATAAGTATTACCCTACTGTTTTAATTTTTCAAAGCTATCTATATTCAATGTCTGTTAGTGTATAAAAATAATTCAGTAATACGAAAATGCTAACCACTTAAACAGAACATTTTCAGGCAAAAAGCTGTTCTCAATTGGTTGCAAAGACAGAGAAAGAACTCAACATACACATTCAAATATGAAATAGCTATAAAGTTTTACTTCTTTCTAAAAATTTTTCAAACAAAATATCGTGTTTTTCCAGAACTGGTTACATTCAAAGGAAATGCATACATTGCATATAATGTAGCTGACCATACACTAATTGTATGCCACAGTATGTTATATATTAATTGCATACTATAATATACTCCATCCTAATCATAAACCATAATGTGATTTATATTAACATCCAAAGAAGACATAAATGAAGATTTTTACATCTCTAATGTGATAGAAGTCTATCTTTTGCTGATGTCATATTTGTTTGTAGAAGACTCAGATGAAGAGAAAAAGTAGTAAGGAATTTCCTTGAATATATATTCTTGTTTTACTCTGCTGAAACATATTCTAGGTAAAGGTAGTTAATGCTTAGTTGATTGATATTTGAAACAATTTCTATTTTTAAAATAAAATAAACCAATTAAAAATGTGTTCCTTTATTTTGAATATAGAATGTTTAAAAGGGACATATTAAAAGAAAGCTTTTCATTGTTCACATGTATTTTAGTGGATTATTACAATGGTTTTGATAGTTGAGGATGGTAGGATAATAAAAAAAGAAATACTCAGGTTTCAATGATTATACTTTTTCAACTGTTCAAGAACAAGGTTGTCTGTCTATCTATCTATCTATTATCTATCTATCTATCTATCTATCATCTATCTATCTATCTATCTATCTATCTATCTATCTATCTATCTATATCTATCTATCATCTACCTATCTATCTAAAGAGATAGAGGAGGGCAGGTACCAATGCCCTACTTGACAATTTTACTTATGTCTAGTCATGTAAGAGACAATATTTCCATTTAAATCAAATTATCTCAAACAAGTGAAATTTCTAAATATCAGCTAAACTTACAGAAAAAAATTACCCTGAGTATATGAGCTTAAAAGTTAGTTACAACTCAATGTTTCCAGTTATTTTGTAGCCAAATTTCAAGATCAAATGTCTCAAATTAACTAAAAATTCTCCATGCCAATATCTCTCTAGCTCATTTTAGATGAAGAAATGCAGTATGATAAACAAACACCCTCTCACAGTCACATAATATAATGTGGTTTTCTTATTCTAGCCCTTTATTGTGATGTCTGTCTCATCATGGACAAAATATTTATTATCCTACCACCATCATGATAATTTTTTTTTAAAGATTTTATTTGTTTATTTGACACAGAGAGAGAGAGATCACAAGTAGGCAGAGAGGCAGGCAGAGAGAGAGGAGGAAGCAGGCTCCCAGCCGAGCAGAGAGCCCGATGTGGGCCTCGATCCCAGGACCCTGAGATCATGACCTGAGCCGAAGGCAGAGGCTTTAAACCACTGAGCCACCCAGGCGCCCCATCATGATAATTAATAACTTATAATTCTTTATAGTAGCTCTTCGAACTATTTAATTAATATTCATTAACATTAAATGCTGTGATTTCAAGAAGTATCTTGGGAAGAATTATATTTCAAAGCCTGAAAGTAATAAAATATTTTTCAGTGTCATAAGCAGAAAACATTATATCCTGTAGATTATGATAATCACAACAGCACCTTTCGTCTACCTCTGTCATATGCCATATTGAGTGAGGAACATGGGGGTGGCCTAAGAGGTTGCAAACATAGTCAAATATCATTCGAATGGCTTTTATAAGTGCGTAAGTGTGTGCACAATGACAAAGTTTGAACAGCAAAACAGCATTAGTAGATGCTAATGCAAAGTAGCAAAGCAGATCCACAGTTCTTGTATTTGGAAGAGTGAATAAAATATTCAACTCTCCAAAGGTATTGAAAAACCAAGATAGTTTGTGATGACTTAATAATGTCCATTTGAAAGGAAGAGTGGTGGCTTAACCATCAGAGAATGAAGGACACACTAATGAATTTAAAATCATGAGTAAACCCAACAGAAATATTTTTTATTCCAAAGAAATAATGGATAGTACTTGCTTCTGTTTGTGTAAAGTTGAACTGCATGAATGGCAATGTTGAAATAAAAAGTTTTATATCTGCCCTACTTAACGTGTATAGTCATTTTGTATCTATAAATTCCAACAGAATTTGCTATGCATTTTAGTCATGTAATAGCTATGAAAAATTGTTCCAAAGTATGAAATTTCTCTCAAAGAGTACATTTTTGCTTTTTGAAAAAAGTCCATGTTGGAGAAGTGATGTCACCAAGATGGCAGCATAGGTCATTCCTGACTTTGCTCTTCCTCACAAGAACAGCTAGCAACTATTCATGGACAAGATAAGACTGAGAGAATCCTAGAACAGAAAGGTGAGACTGAAGCATCCTCCCCTGTACCACAGAGACCAAGACAGACTGCACTAGAAGGGTAAGAAGAGTGGCTACACACTGACCACGCTGCTCCCTACCAAGACCAGTGAAGGACATCATGGAGATGTCCCCCTTGAGCCTCCTGTTCTTCCAGCAAAAAAAGAGAGCCCAGGGGTGACATCCAGGTACCCAATATTGTGGATTCCTTTGTGGGAGTCCCTAGTCTGGTTGTGCCCCACGGGAATCAAGAGGAATATGCAGGGCTCAATCACTGTGATGAAGAAGGAGGAGGAGTTTCCAGCAACCAGCACTCAGATCTAGAGTTGGCAGAATGTTGGCAGAATGAATTCCTACCTACAGAACCCAGGTAGTAGTGCTAACCAGTGGTTTTGCTCATCTGCGGAACCATTTTGGGGTTATTGTCTGACCAAGGAACTTGGTGGGGTGCATGTCCATCTAATCTGGGTCCTCAAAGGAAGAGTTTTTCCCACCCTAGAGCCTGTTCTGTCCATGCCCAGCAGAATATCCGACTCTTAACTCCACCCACTGTGATTCCTGACCCCTCACTGATCAGAACTCCTATTAAGAAAAATTTGGGAGTTGCCTGAAATGGGCCTTTCCAACCCTACGCAGGCAGAAGCCTGATTCATGCCCTCCCCACTACTATGGAGCAAGGTCCCCAGCCCTATCTGATAGTAAGGGCTGGTGAGAATACCTGGAAAGCTGCATAACCCAGCAACTGTTAAGCTGAGAAGCAGGTGGGCAGAACTCATTACTCCAAAGCAAAATCCTGTGACACTGTGCAGCCAGGAAATTTGGAACACAGTTTAGCTTGAGTCAAGACCACAAACCAAGAGTGTCCTGCTGTACCAGGGTAAAAGAAATGAATTCATATTTCCACTTACTGCTAAATATAGCCTTTAGATTACCTAACCAAGGAACCTTGCCAGGGCACATGTGAAGCTGTGTAGCACGTTCAATAGCCCTGCTCATAATGGCACTGGAACAGAGCACAGCCCATAGCTTTCCCTATCTACAAAGAAAAAAATGGTGTTATCATCTAACCAGGATATTTAGTACACATTCTTGCCTGATTCTTGTCCCAAAGCAACCAGTCATGTAGGCCCAGGGTTCTCTCCTACCGACTTACCAGGGAAGGGAAGTTAATTCATAGTCCCACCTGAATATAGTATCTAGCCCCAAATATCTAGTAAGCTATCCCGAGAATCCAGGAAACCACAAAGTCCATCCCACAGCCTTACTTGGGCAGGTAACAAAGCCAGCAGTCCTATCCACTGTTTTCAGCTGGTGGAATACCCTCCATCGCCACCATCAGAGCTCTCAATTAGTTGCCTCACCTAAATATAGACCCTAATACCAGGCCCTACCTGTCCAAATACATCACCAAGTAGACAAATTCATAAACCCAAAATGAGCTGACTGGTGAAGAACTTTTTCTGCCATAGTGAACCTTCAAAGTCTGGAATAGGAGCTCATTATTTAAATGCAGATAATAAGGTAAGAAATCAAGGATCACAGAAAATCTGGTAAATATGATACCACCAAAGGAAATTAATAAATATTTAACATGACACTGAAAAAAATAGAGATCTATGAACTGTCAGACAAAGAATCCAGAATATTTCTCTGAAAACATTTAGCAAACTACAGGAACACAAAGAAAGACAGCTAAACAAAATTTTGAAAATAATGGCTGAATTAAATGAGAAGTTCAACAAAGAAAGAGATACAATTAAAAAAAATATCCACTGAAATCCTTGAACTGAGAAATTCAATAACAGAACTGAAGAATTCAGTAAAAACCTTTAAAAACAGACTTGACTGTGCAGAAGAAAAAAATCAGTACATAGGACTTTTGAAATTATCCAGTCAGAAGAGTAAAAAGAAAAATGAGTGAAAAAGAGTAAAGAAAGCCTATGGGAATTATGGAAGACAATAAAAAAAAAAACAAAAAAACAAGGGCGCCTGGGTGGCTCAGTGGGTTAAAGCCTCTGCTTTCAGCTCAGGTCATGATCTCAGCGTCCTGGGATTGAGGCCTGCATCAGGCTCTCTGCTCAGAAGGGAGCCTGCTTCCTCCTCTCCCTGTCTCTCTGCCTGCCTCTCTGCCTACTTGTAATCTCTCTCTGTGTCAAAAAAACAAAACAAACAAACAAACAAAAAAAACCAAAAACTCACAGAAATAAAAAGGAGAAATAAACAGTAATACAATAAGAGCTGGGGACTTTAATAGTCTCAACAATGAACAGACCATCCACACAGAGAGTCAATAAGGAAACAGAAGATTTGAAGAACAGTATAGACTAAATGGATCTAACAGACATATAAGGAAATTCTAATAACAGAAAAAACACACACTTCTAAAGTATACATGGGGCATTTTCTAAAACAGATTATATGTTATGCCACAAAGTAAGTCTTAATGAATTCAAGAAGATTTAATTCATACCAAGTATCTTACGTTGATCACAATGGCATAAAACTAGAAATCAATAACAAGAGGAAAACTGGAAAATTCACAAACACTTGAAAATTAAAAAACACTCTCCTGAACAGCCAATGTATCAAATAAGAAATTAAAGGGGAGACAAAAAAGTATCTTAAGTCAAATGAAAATGGAAACCTAGAATACTGAAACTTCCGGCATTCAGCAAAAGCAGTTCTAAGAGTGGAGTTCATAGCAACAAATGTCTACATTAAGAAGCAAGAAGATTCCAAATAAGCAAACTAGCTCCACACCTTAGGGAACCAGAAACAGAAAAACAAATATAGCCTGGTTTAGCAGAAGGAAGAAAATAATAGATAGTAGAGCAGAAATTAATGAGTAGAGAACAGAAAAACAATGGAAAAAATTAACCAAACTAAGAGTCTGTCCATTGAAAAGGTAAACAGAATTGATAATCCCTTAGCCAGATTAACCAAGGATAAAAGAGGACACAAATCTACAAATTTATAAATGAAAAAGGAGACAGTACAGATGATACCACAAATATGCAAAGAGTCATAGGAGGCTACTGTGAACGACTATATGCCAGCACAGTGGACATCCTAGAAGAAATTGAGAAAGTCTTAAAAACATATGAACTACAAAGACTGAATCAGGAAGAAAAGCTGAATAGACCAATCACTAATAAGGAGATTAAATGAGTTATCAAAAATCTCTGCATTACGAAACACCCATGCCCAGATGGCTTCACTGGGGAATTTTACCAGACATTTAAAGAATTAATGGCAATCCTCAATTTCTTCCAAAAAATGAAGAGGAGGGAAAACTCCCAAGCTCATTTCCTGGGCCAGCATTACCCTGATACCAAAGCCAGAAAAAGACAATACCAGGACAGAAAACTATACACCAATACTGCTGATGAATATTAATGAAACAATTCTCAATAAAATCGTAAAATTCACAATACATTATGAAGATCATTTACCACAATCAAGTGGGATTTATACCTGGAATGCAAGAATGGTTCAACATACACAAACTAATGTGATGCATCACATTAATAGAATTTTAAAAAATCACATGATCATTTCAACAGACACACAAAAAAATCATTTGGCAAAATTTAACCTCAGTTCATGATAAAGCTCTTGACAACTCAGGTAGAGAAGTAACATACCTCAACAGATAAAGGCTGTATATGATAATCCCACAGCTAATATCATACTCACTGATAAAAGGTTAAAACTTTTCCTATTAGGTCAATAACAAGACAACTGTGTTTTCTCTCACTGCCTCTATTCAATATAGTACTGGAAGTCCTTGCCCGAGCAATCAGGTAAGAAAAAGAAATAAAAGACATCAGAATTAGAAAGGAAGAAGTAAAATTGACTCTATGTGCAGGTGACATGACTTTATAGAGAGAAAATCCTAAAACCCCACCCAAAAAACTATTAGACCTAAACAATGAATTCAGTAAAGTTGTAGAATGCAAAATTAAAATGGAAAAATCAGTAGTGTTTCTATACACTAGCAATAAATTATCTGAAAAAGAAATAAAATGATCCTCTTTACTCTTTTAATAGCATTAAAAACAATAAATATGTAGGAATAAACTAACTTCCCTACTCTGATAACTATACGACATCAATGAAGCAAATAAATGAAAAGTATCCTGTGTTCATGGATTGGGAAAACGAATACTTCTAAAATGTCTACACTATGAAAAACCATCTATAGATTCAATGTAATCTCTATCAAGATTCCAATGGCATTATTTAAAGAAGTAGAAAAAGAAATCCTAAAATTTTTATGAAAAGACCCTGAATAGCCAAAGCAATCCTGAAAGAGAAGAACAAAAGGGGAGATATCAACTTTTTGATTCCAAGCTATACTACAAAGCTCTAGTAATCAAAACAGTAGGCTACAGCCATAAAACAGACATACAGATAATTAGAACAGAATTGAGAGCCCAGAAATAAACCCAAGCACAAACCAATATTGGACAAGGTAATCAAGAATACTCAATGAAGAAAAGACAGTCTCTTCAATAAATGATGCTGGGAAAATTGGATATTCACATGTAAAAGAATGAAATTAGACCCCTATCTTACACTATAACAATTATTAACTCAAAATTGATTGAAGGCTTAAATTTAAGACTTGAAGCTATGAAACTCCTAGAAAACACACACACACACACACACACACACACACACACACACACACACACACACACACAGGAAAAAACATCCTTGACATGGATCTTAGCACTGATTTGTTTTTGGATACAATACCTAAAGCACACGCAATAAAATAAGCAAGCGAGACCACATCAAACAAAACTCTTCTACGAAGAGAAATAATTAACAATGTGAAAAGATGCCTTACAGAATGGGAAAAAATATTTGGGAAAAAACTATAGAGCTGATATCTAAAACATATAAAGAATACATACAACTCAATAGCAAAATTAAAAATGGTCAAAAGATCTGAATAGACATTTCTCCAAAAAAGATACACAAAGGCCAATAGTAAGTAAAAAGATGTTCAACATTGCTCGTCATTAGGAAAATGCAAATTAAAACCACAAAGCGCTATCACCTCATACCTCTTAGAATGTTTATCATCAAAAAGACAAAAGCTAGCAAATGCTGGTGAGGATGTGGAGAAAAAGGGAACCCTTGTGCACTGTTAATGGGATTGAAAATTGGTATAGCCACTATGGAAAACAGTACAGAGGATCCTCATAAAATTAAAAATAGAACTATCATATGATTCAGCACTTCCACTTCTGGGAATATATACAAAGGAAACAAAAACACTACTTGAAAAGATATCTGTACCCCCTTGTTCATACAATATTATTTGTAACAGCTATGTATATCTCAAGTGTCCATTGATGGATGCATTGAATGTGATATAGATGGGTGATATATAGAAGACAGATAGATAAATAGATAGCTAGATGATAGATAGATAGATAGATAGATAGATAGATAGATATAGATAGATAGATGACAACATGGATGGCCCTTGAATGCATTGTGCTAAGTGAAATAAGTCAGACAAAGAC
Source organism: Ailurus styani (assembly GCA_002007465.1). Classification (NCBI taxonomy): domain Eukaryota; kingdom Metazoa; phylum Chordata; class Mammalia; order Carnivora; family Ailuridae; genus Ailurus; species Ailurus styani. The sequence continues at coordinate 68,804 of LNAC01001711.1, forward strand.
AAATACTGTATGATCTCAGTTATGTGTGGGATAAAAAAAAAAACAACCAACCAACAACTCATAGAAAAAGATATAATACTTGTGGTTACTAGAAGCATGTGTTGGGGGCAACAGAAAAAAATGTGATCAAAAGGTACAAACTTCCAGTTACAAGATAAATAAGTACTAGGGATGTAATACACGGTCTGATGACTCTAGTTAACCCTGCGCTATAATATACAAGAAAGTTGTTAAGGGAGTAAATCCAAAGAGTTCTCATCACAATGAAAATTTTATCTATATGAGGTGATGGATGTTAACTAAACTTATAGTGGTGGCGATCATATCACTGTACATGTAAGTCAAACCATTATACTGTAGACCTAAAACTTATATAGCAATGTATGTCAATTACATCTCAATAAAACAAGAGAAAGATACAAAAACAAATAACAAAAAAATATATAGTCAGAAAATCAGTATTTTTAGAAGCACTTGAGTGGTTCAGTCAGTTTAACATCAGACTCTCGGTTTCAGCTCAGGTCATGATCTCACGGTCCTGGGATCTAGCTCTGCTTTGGGCTCTGTGCTTAATGGGGAGTCTGCTTGAGATTATCTCGCCCTTTCTCTTCCCCTGCACCTCTGCCCCTCTTCCCATTTACTCTCTCTCAAAAATAAATAAATGAATAAAATCTTTAAAAAATAAAATAAATCAGTATCTTTGAAAAAGCAATAGTAATGCATTTTTAAAACTATTAACATGCCTATTAGCAACACTTTCAAATATGCGTTGTATTATTTTTCTCAGTGGGTCCCTAAATTTTCAGTAGTATTCCAAATATTATCATCCTAGTACAGTATTTCTTAATGTCTATCACATATCTTCAGTATTATAGACCAAAAACTTTATGTTCATTGAAATCAGTGAGTTAAATGAAGATAGAGCTATATAATAGCCACCATTCATACCAAATTTTCCAGGACAGAAGCAATTCCATGAATATAGAACTAAATTAGATTTAATTTTTGTAACACCTGAAGCTCTTTCAAATAAATAATTGACAAATTAGGCAAAAATTGTATAGATGTACTTTAAACTACACATCCTAATTTTGGTTTAAAATGCATAATTATTGCAAGAACCCCTCATGTTAATGAGACTTCCAATTTCAAAGAAATTTTTATATTCTAGAGCACATTTTTGTAGGTTTTATAAAATAATTTTTATTATATGTTTATATTATGGAAATCTTTACTTGCATTGTAAAAAACTTAGAAAATACAGATAAACTGATAAGTGGAAAATTACAGTCATGTGTGATTTCACCATTCACAGCATATTTTAGGGTTGTTTCAGTTTCTTTAACTTCTTAAGTTCTTCATTTTGACCTGTTTCTCCTTTGTGTCCCTAGTTTCACATCACTTTCATTCCAGTACTCTCACAATAATGTGATTTTCATCACTGAACTCTATTTCTTGTATTCCTCTTGTTCTTATCACCCTAAGCTGGTTTGTTTAAAGGCAATGTAAGCTTTCCTCTCCTCCAGAAAGGCTGGAGGTCTTTCACTTTTCTGACCTGTTTCCTGCAATAATTGTCTCAAAGTCAGTCCAGTAAATTTTCCATGAAGCCATTCTGTTTACAGTCCACCTGGATAGAAGTGATCTACATGGAACTTGAGGTAGAGACTCTCATTTCATTCTCAGTGTTCAACTTGATTGTAGAGACTTGGCCTCCACTTGAGGGTAGAGGTTTCTCACTGCCTCACACATTAAATGGTTTTCACTCCTCCCTGAGATTAAGCTCAGTATTATTTTGGCAAATTATAGTGCTATTCTTGGATTTGAGTAGCACTCTTCCTTAAAGTGTACATGCTGGTTCCCTGAATGAACTTTCTGGCTCAAAGCATGCTATTATTGATTAGTTTGTGCTATCTAAAGGTTTACATGGTATTTTATAACTCATGTTGGTAAGGACACAAAATCAGACAGAAAACTTATATACCATTCAAAAGTATAAAAAAAAACAAGCTCACTTATTTAATCCAGAAGCCTATAAAGGCTATTAATATGTGTATGTTTGCATGTATGTATGTTTACTTTAAAGCATGTAATAGACACATTCAGTCATGTTCCTTTCATTGGAAAGTTCAAGGCAGCAGTCTCACGAAGAGTCAGTATGCATTCACACAATTTTTAAGCATTGTTATTCAGGTCTGCAAAGAATTGTGTAAGACATTTTTTTTCTTTTGTAATAATTCAAGTGTCGGTTGGTTTCTTTGATAAAGCCAATTGGAAAAGCCACAGTGAAAAACTGAACAGTTATAGCTAGCCATTTAAAGTCACTATAGTATTGTCATTCAGTGTTTTTTACTTCGGAAAAAAATTAAATAAGAGAAAGGATTAGAGAATCTTGTCTGATAGATTTCTGTTCTGCTTCTGGTACTAATTAGCTCAAAAACTCTGGTCAGGTTTCAAGATGTCTGTGCCTTTGTTTCTCTAATTATAAAATGAGGGAGACTGACCAAGTGAACTCTAAATCCCCTTCCTCAGAATCCCATGAGTCTTTGATTATGTTTCCACCATTCAGGAAACAAACAAACAAGCAATCTATTATGACAATCTTTAATTTCAAGTTCAAAACAAAAAGGTTTTGTGGGATATGATACTCTTATTCCCAGCAGTAATTGTGTATCCCTGTATAAGTTATTAAGATAATTTCTTCTAAACTCAGTGTCTTCTCAGGTTAAATGAACATAATTTCATGAGCCTTACCAACCTCATAGTGTTCTTATAATGTCTTTGGGAGCAAAACTAAATATAAGGATAAGTATAAAGACACTATTAATTTTAAATTTCAATACAAATGACTTATATATATGTATATANTTATCACATATCTTCAGTATTATAGACCAAAAACTTTTTGTTCATTGAAATCAGTGAGTTAAATGAAGATAGAGCTATATAATAGCCACCATTCACACCAAATTTTCCAGGATAGAAGCAATTCCATGAATATAGAACTAAATTAGATTTAATTTTTGTAACACCTGAAGCTGTTTCAAATAAATAATTGACAAATTAGGCAAAAATTGTATAGATGTACTTTAAACTACACATTCTAATTTTGGTTTAAAATGCATAATTATTGCAAGAACCCCTCATGTTAATGAGACTTCCAATTTCAAAGAAATTTTTATATTCTAGAGCACATTTTTGTAGGTTTTATAAAATAATTTTTATTATATGTTTATATTATGGAAATCTTTACTTGCATTGTAAAAAACTTAGAAAATACAGATAAACTGATAAGTGGAAAATTACAGTCATGTGTGATTTCACCATTCACAGCATATTTTAGAGTTGTTTCAGTTTCTTTAACTTCTTAAGTTCTTCATTTTGACCTGTTTCTCCTTTGTGTCCCTAGTTTCACATCACTTTCATTCCAGTAGTCTCACAATAATGTGATTTTCATCACTGAACTCTATTTCTTGTATTCCTCTTGTTCTTATCACCCTAAGCTGGTTTGTTTAAAGGCAATGTAAGCTTTCCTCTCCTCCAGAAAGGCTGGAGGTCTTTCACTTTTCTGACCTGTTTCCTGCAATAATTGTCTCAAAGTCAGTCCAGTAAATTTTCCATGAAGCCATTCTGTTTACAGTCCACCTGGATAGAAGTGATCTACATGGAACTTGAGGTAGAGACTCTCATTTCATTCTCAGTGTTCAACTTGATTGTAGAGACTTGGCCTCCACTTGAGGGTAGAGGTTTCTCACTGCCTCACACATTAAATGGTTTTCACTCCTCCCTGAGATTAAGCTCAGTATTATTTTGGCAAATTATAGTGCTATTCTTGGATTTGAGTAGCACTCTTCCTTAAAGTGTACATGCTGGTTCCCTGAATGAACTTTCTGGCTCAAAGCATGCTATTATTGATTAGTTTGTGCTATCTAAAGGTTTACATGGTATTTTATAACTCATGTTGGTAAGGACACAAAATCAGACAGAAAACTTATATACCATTCAAAAGTATAAAAAAAAAACAAGCTCACTTATTTAATCCAGAAGCCTATAAAGGCTATTAATATGTGTATGTTTGCGTGTATGTATGTTTACTTTAAAGCATGTAATAGACACATTCAGTCATGTTCCTTTCATTGGAAAGTTCAAGGCAGCAGTCTCACGAAGAGTCAGTATGCATTCACACAATTTTTAAGCATTGTTATTCAGGTCTGCAAAGAATTGTGTAAGACATTTTTTTTCTTTTGTAATAATTCAAGTGTCGGTTGGTTTCTTTGATAAAGCCAATTGGAAAAGCCACAGTGAAAAACTGAACAGTTATAGCTAGCCATTTAAAGTCACTATAGTATTGTCATTCAGTGTTTTTTACTTCAGAAAAAAATTAAATAAGAGAAAGGATTAGAGAATCTTGTCTGATAGATTTCTGTTCTGCTTCTGGTACTAATTAGCTCAAAAACTCTGGTCAGGTTTCAAGATGTCTGTGCCTTTGTTTCTCTAATTATAAAATGAGGGAGACTGACCAAGTGAACTCTAAATCCCCTTCCTCAGAATCCCATGAGTCTTTGATTATGTTTCCACCATTCAGGAAACAAACAAACAAGCAATCTATTATGACAATCTTTAATTTCAAGTTCAAAACAAAAAGGTTTTGTGGGATATGATACTCTTATTCCCAGCAGTAATTGTGTATCCCTGTATAAGTTATTAAGATAATTTCTTCTAAACTCAGTGTCTTCTCAGGTTAAATGAACATAATTTCATGAGCCTTACCAACCTCATAGTGTTCTTATAATGTCTTTGGGAGCAAAACTAAATATAAGGATAAGTATAAAGACACTATTAATTTTAAATTTCAATACAAATGACTTATATATATGTATATATATATATATTTATATATGGAGATGTATATCTGTCAAGTATGTACACGGTGGTACTTAGTATTTTTGCCCGACCTGGCAACATGCTTGCTGGTCAAGTGACTGGTTACTATATTCTACCTAATGGTGAAAGTTAATAGACAACACTAAATAGAGACTCACTATGTCTTTCAAAGATCTAAAGAGAAGGTAAACTGGAAAGTTAGTTGCTGTGTGAATAAAATAAGGCTACCTCTGTCCATTGACTCATGTCACTCCATGTGAGTGAAGTGTTATGTGCAATTTTTGACTTGAGTTCTTAAAAATTTGTTGTTTGCCTTCCATCCACTCTGTCTTTCCTTCCCCTGCTTTCTTCAAAATTGTTACAAATGGATCAGTCCTTAGACTTACAGAGATGAAAGGACATGTGACCACTCCGCATCCTTCAGACTCAGCTGTGGATCATTATGTGAGAGAAATAAACTTCTGTGTTATTTAAGTCTCTGTATTCTGAGATGTCTGTTAAAGCAGCCTAGCAGGACACTAATACAGTGTGTTGACTGTCTCAGATTAATTATTCATAGCACCCACTTTCATACTCAAAAGTGTACTGGATTGGATGACAAATGGCATGGTTATCCCAGCTCTAAACACACAAGAGGCTATTATTATATTGTGAGCTCATTCTCCCACCTTGAGAAATATTTTGCCGCAATAAGCATTGTCATTCAACTATACTGTTATAAAAAGTATTTTCACCTTTGAACAACCTGAAGGGCAAAGACTAATGCTTTTTTATGTTTTGAAAGTGAAACAGGATAAACTCTACAAAGCCTTTGAAGATAAAGACAGAGGACAAAAAAAGCAGCTCAGCCCAAGCCTTATTCTTGAAAAACATGGCTTTCAGACCTGTATTGTCATCACAGAGTTGCAATGGCTTTCAACTTGAAGATTACCTGCCTATCAAAAAAATAAGAAAAGCCAACAACTCCATGGGGACAACAAAGTCATGGCCAAGAGTTAACTAAGAATCACAAGGGAGAAGACCAACCCTGGTGTGGGAGGAGGGGAGATCTTTTAAGTACTAGATCCCTTTGGAGAACTGAAGTAAATAATTCTTCACGTTTTAAAATGTCTCAAATTTCTTGACCAGAAGGCAAAAATCCTATGATAAAAGCTGCAAATCAGCACTGGGAACTAAATGTTAGAAAAGATTAAGGAGTGTAGTCCTTTCCTTGTTTCAGAATGTCTGCCCAATACCACAATTCCTCCTTCCTGTCCAGCAAACCCCAATTTATCTCCATCTGCCTTGTGAAACAGAACTAATCTCTCACCTTTTGTTCTTGTTTTCATCAGTCATTAAGAATCCCAAATAATCCCATAGTTTCATTTCCAATTTCTCTCTATGCATTTCCTTTTCTGTGTCCTTCCCCGGCCAGTCTCCAACTCCCAAAACCTTTCTCCAGTAGAACTGAGAGTCTGATATGAGCAAAACCTCCTATATTTTCAATCTCTTTTCTGACTGTTAACTTGGCCTTCTTGATCTAAGATCTGATTATTCTGTGAGGATGCTGTTTCCCTACAGTTGTCTCCACTGGTGGCTTTTTTCTTCTTTCCACATCCCTGTTTCTTCTGGGAGGTGTGAGTCCTTCCTGCTCCTCACTGTTGCTTTCAGACATCTCCCTCCTCTTTTCCCCAAACAGCCATAGAGTTGAAGTTTCATCCCTTGGCGATTTTATCACCTGGTTTACTGTCACTCTCTAAAATTACCTTTCTGAATTATCTGTGAATTAAATAGCCTGTGAGAGTCTTCTAATTCTCTGGCTTCTCAATGCCTTGACCTCCTTTACTCTGGAGATCCTGCCCTTCCTAAACGCAGTCTCTCATTCTCACTGATCTCACTGATGTTTCTTTCCTTTTTTTTTTTAATTATCTTTTTTTATTATTATGTTCAGTTAGCCAGCATATAGTACATTATTAGTTTTTGATGTAGTGTTCAAGGATTCATTAGTTGTGTATAGCACCCAGTGCTCACCACCACATGTGACCTCCTTAACACCCAGTCACTCTATCTCCCCACCCCTCCCTTCTGTAACCCTCAGTTTGGTTCCTGGAGTCCAGAGTCTCTCATGGTTTGTCTCCCTCACTGATTTCTTCCCATTCAGTTTTCCCTCCCTTCCCCTGTGGTCCTCCATGGTACTCCTTATGTTCCACACATGAGTGAAACCATATAATTGTCTTTCTCTGCTTGACTTATTTCACTTAGCATAATCCCCTCCAGTTCTATCCACGTCAATGCAAATAGTGGGTCTTCATCCTTTCTGATGGCTGACGATATTCCATTGTATACATGAACCACATCTTTATCCATTCATCTGCTGAACTCTCAGCTCCTCCACATTTTAGCTATTGTGGACATTGCTGCTATGAACATTGGGGTGCATGTGCCCCTTCTTTTCACTGCAACTGTATCTTTGGGGTAAATGCCTAGTAGCACAATTGCTGGGTCATAGAGTAGCTCTATTTTTAACATCTTGAGGAATTTCCATACTGTTTTCCAGAGTGGTTATACCAGCTTGCATTCCCACCAACAGTGTTAGAAGGTTCCCCTTTCTCCACATCCTTGCCAACACTCTGTTTCCTGTATTGTTATTTTTTGCCATTCTAACTGGTGTAAGGTGGTATCTCGTTGTGGTTTTGATTTGTATTTCCCTGATGGCTAGTGATATTGAACATTTTTTCATGTGTCTGTTAGCCATTTGTATGTCTTCTTTGGAGAAGTGTCTGTTCATGTCTTCTGCCCATTTATTGACTGGATTATATGTTTTTTGGGTGTTGAGTTTGAGAAGTTCTTTATAGATCTTGGATACCAGCCCTTTATCTGTAATGTCATTTGCAAATATCTTCTCCCATTCCATGGGTTGCCTCTTACTTTTGTTCACTGTTTCTTTTGCTGTGCAGAAGCTTTTTATCCTGACCAAGTCCCAAAAGTTCATTTTTGCTTTCACTTCCCTTGCCTTTATAGACATGTCTTGAAAGAGGTCGCTGTGGTCAATGTCAAAGAGGATTTTGATGGATTCCTGTCTCACATTTAGGCTCTAGGATTTTAATGGATTCCTGTCTCACATTTAAGCTCACTGATGTTTCCTGGGCTTATTTACTGGTAGTAACTTCATTCCCTTGATAATATAAATTTAACCATCATTCACCAATTAACACCTATCTTTTTGCTCTTTTATTTTTCCAGTTTTATTGAGATATAATTGACATAAAACCCTGCATAAGTTTAAGGTATATGATGTGTTGATTTGATACATTTATATATTGCAAAATAGTGACCACCACCATGGTGATAGCTAGCATCTCCCTCACATTACATAATCATTATTTCTTTTTTCTGGTGAGAATATTTCCTGTTTTAAAATTTACTCCTGATATATGCCTAGTTCAACATTTCTGTAACTATAACCAAATCCTTTGATCTATCAACTTTTTATTCTCTGTGTCTTCCTGTCCTTTCTTCTTCTCAAATGAGCCTAGTTAAATTCCACTATAAATTATTGTAATAGTTCCGTTTCATTCATGCTCAATTCCTTCTTGCTTCATTCCATTTGTTACTCTTACCTTGCAAAATGTCTGCCTTAGTTAAGCCAAATTTTCCATTTAACTCAGCACAGAAAAAATAGCAGAAGAAAAACAGACAATGTATTAAATGGCCTTAGTTTTTCATGACCCCTAACTAGATGGTCTGCTAGTGCCTCTCAAAGCAAGCATACTGTGGCCTCAAAAGCCGAATTCAGCTGGTTTTACAAAAAAAGACTTATTGGAACACAGACACATTCACTTGTCTATATTATTGTTATTTATATTATTTTACTTATATTATTGTTATATGTTGTTATTGTCTATGGGTGCTATAAGGTAGAGTTAAGAAGTTGTGACAGAGTCCAGATGGCCTAGAGCCCAAAATATTTACCTTCTGGTCCTTTGTAGGAAAAGTTTCCTGACCTCTTCTCTGATCCATTCATTCTTCTGTTCTTCTAGAAGTTAAGTTTAAATCTATTCTTTCTTCTCAACTTTTCAGTAATACCTCCCTGATCCTCACTTGTACTTGAAGCCCTTGTGTCCTATTTTATTTAGAAAAAAAAAAAAGTTAGCTTAAAAAATCACCATGCTACCACCACTACTCTTTCTACTGCTCTGTCTATGCCAATATAAATGATAATTGCAATGCTGATTGATAATTTCCTTTTTGTCACTACAGAAAAACATGCATGCTCATATTTGCCTTTCAGCTGTTGATCACTTTTTGGTTCTCCCGAGAGAAAAGCTTCTCAAAATTGTTGTCACCATTTCTACATTTTTTCCTGAACTCACTCTACTTGGACTTTGATTCCTACCATTCAGCTGAAATTTCCCTTGTTGGATCACCAAGAACCTCCATCCCACTAAATTCAATGGTCAATTTTCAGTTTTGGTTTGTTGATATCTTATCTACTAGCAGCACTGAATCCCTGCATTCTCCAAACCCTTTCTTCAGTAGGGGTTCATCATACTCTGCTGATTTTGTCCCTACTTTACCAGCTACTCCTCTTCTTTTTCTTGACCCTTAGTGAGATTTGGGCTTACTTCATGGAGTTCTGTACTCTCCTTCTTGGTCATCTCATCCAGTTTTATGGCTCTCAGTGCCATCTCCAGTCCATGATTCTCAGACCTCTCTTCTGAGTTCCAGACTCATACAATCAACTGTTTACAGGTTTCTCAAAAAATTATATGTCTAAAATCAGACTCCTGATGCTCATCCTTCACCAAAACATGATCCTTCAAACTATATTCCCTATTCCAGAAAATGGCCACTTCTCCTATTTGGTTGTTTTGGCCAAAAATCTTTGCTTCAGTGTGATCTTCTTTCTTTCATAGCTTCTTATGTCAGAGGGTGGGTTTTTACAGTAGCCTGTCATGCTCTCTATGATCTGGTCTCCAGTGCTGCTGTGACTCACATCCTCTCCTTGCTCAATCTATTCTTGGTTTGAACTTCTAGGAATATTTCAACCTCAGGCCATTGTACTTATTGCCCCTCCCCCTCCCCTACTGACAACTTATAATCCCCATCTCTGCATTATTTTTCTCCCTAGTATTTAGCAGTATCTGATGTACTTTATTTTTTATTTTGTATTTCTCTCTATCCACCCACCAGAATGTATACTTCATTAGCAGGAATTTACACACATATTTTTTTCTCTGGTGCAGCATCCCCAGCATCTGGAATAGTTCTGGTTTACAGCAGAACTATTTCAATATACACTCTTGAATTAAAAAATGCATTAACATTTTTTAAATAATACAAAACTAAGCACACATATAAAAATTGCTGGAGGAGAGAGAAAAATCAGGAGGTTTTTTCATAGTGACATTCTCTCTTGTCTGGCCCTGAAATTCTAGTAAATAAAATTACTCACAAGACTGTTTGTGTGAATATTTATTAATTTATATTCTGTTTAATAAAGTATAAGCTGTCAGTTCTGAAAGCTTTCGTTATGGGATCTGAAGTGGAAAATTGGCTGCCCTGCATATTTTCCTCTTTGTGAATTGAGTTTGCAAAAAATCCCTTATGATCACACTAAATATGTTCCATTGGACTGACTTAGTTTATGGACTAGTCTATGGCCTTTTATTTCCAATTCACTAGTTTTAATCCATCAGCTTTATAAGATATGAAATGTTCCATTTTCCCCAGGTAAAATGATTTACCAATCATATGTATGCTTGGGATGGTCAGTGTCTCCTTCAAAAGATCATTCCAGTTAAGCCTTGACTACCACAGGAAGGGAAGTCTAACGATACAAGACAACATCCTCTGTCTCTCAACAGTATGAAGGTGTCCACTGAAATAACCTAATCATCTCTGACTACAGATTTGGGTTTGGATAGGAAATACAGCCCAGAAGGTAACTAGATTACCATTTTAGCTCAATGAATTTATTCATTCATTGAGTTCATTTTGACTCAATTCTTTAAAAAATATTTATTATGCATGTAATACATACCATGCATCATCATGTGCATTGGGGATGTAGCGATAAATAAAACGGTACATGGTCAATATTATTGTGAAAGTTAAATTCAATTTGGCAAAAATCTAATACAAAACAGAGATAAACATCAGGTAATGATTATAAATATGACAAACATATTACATTATAATGTGATAGAAATTGGAGAGATGCTACAGAGTGGTAGTGAGGCTCCCGAAGATGCTTCCTAATTCCAAGACAATACATAAATTATGAGTAGTCCCCCCGAGAGGATACTGGGAAGGATCATTCCTAGCAAAAGGAGGAGTTAGTTCTGGGATAAAGACCTGTGGGCAAGGATAAGTAACTATTATTTTTTATTTTTTTTTTTTAAAGATTTTATTTATTTATTTCACAGCGGGAGAGAGATCACAAGGAGGCAGAGAGGCAGGCAGAGAGAGAGAGGGGGAAGCAGGCTCCCCGCGGAGCAGAGAGCCCGACGCGGGCCTCGATCCCAGGACCCTGAGACCATGACCTGGGCCGAAAGCAGAGGCTTTAACCCACTGAGCCACCCAGGCGCCCAAGGATAAGTAACTATTATATGTGCCCTACAGTTATGTACATTTTATGGCTAAGTAAAAATGTAGCCAGTTCAGAGGTGCCAATTCCATAAAAATAAAGTTCACTGAATATTTAATAATAAAGCAAATAAGTAGGCAGCTATACAGAAAGTGTGGATACTACAGGAGACTAGAAAGGTGTTCAATAAAACCCATATATTTCCACCATCAAAAGCTAAGTTACTATTTTCTTTGCACGTATATGATGTGTTTTTATTCTTAGTTCTTTAACATAGCAGTGAGAATACTTCATTTTATATATTATCAAGAGGAAAACTCCCATAAACCAAGTGTCAAGTTTGGTATTCATGATTATGACATGTTTATCTTCTAATTTTGGAATTTTGGCAGGAGGTTTATTAATTCTCATCTTACAATCATAGCAGTTTTTTCTCTTCTGATTTAATTTTATTTTTGTACATATTAAACTCTTAGCAAGAATTAGTTTTTGTTCTTGTTTTTAAAAATTAGGCAGAAATATACATACCAAACAGAACTGTTATCCTAGGCGTATATTTGCCTAACTAGGAAATTAAAATTTCTTCCTTTTTAAAAGACTTTATTTATTTATTTGACAGAAGAGAGATCACAAGCAGAGGGAACAGCAGAAAAAGAGGGAGAAGCAGGGTCCCCACCAGTCAGGGAGCCTGATGCAGGCCTTATCCCAGGATCCCAGGCTCACGACCTGAGCTGAAGTCAGATGCTTAATGAACTGACCCACCCAGGTGTGCTGGAAATTTGGTGGGCCTACAGCTGCAAAATTACAAAAACTGGGTAAAGAAAATACTAAAGGATTACTGCATGATTCAAATGTTATGCTAAGACTGATACTGGCTTTTGAGTTACATAAGGAACATACTATTTATAAATGAACTACGTGAAATTAAAGAATATTTTTGATAAAGGAGTCCTGTCTGTAATTGTGGTCCTAAATGGATCAACGTGTTATCCTAAGTCTACTGTTAGCTACCTGACAAGTGGAAAGAATTACTGGCTAAGATTTGAGACATCTGGGCTTAGTACCAGCTTTACCAAGCTGGATGACATTGAGCAAGTTATTCAATTTCTGTGTCAGAGATCTGTCATTTGCAAAAAAGAGTTAGTAATTCCTGTCTCTCAGCACCCAGTGGTGTCAAGAGGATTAAGTAATTTATCCGAATGGATTAAATAACGCATATTAGTTATTACAGTATATGGATTGAATTGGGGTATTACATATGATCGTATATAAAATAAGTAAAACATTTTGCACAAGTTTAAGATACAGTATCCCTTTTTTTTCATATCTGTAGTGCACAGGGCAATAATGTGCACACAAAGTCATTACAAAAGTTTTCTGAATACTATGGTCCATCCAGCTGAAATTTCATTTTTAATCAAAATTTTAAAGTTATTCTGGGATAATGTTTTAGATCATCTAGAGTTTAACAAGGATAAAGGGTGGGCATACATTTGTGGTTTCCCTTCACAATTTCATGATTTCAGGAAGAAGAAAGCAAAGTAAACTTGCTTGAACTATTTTGTTGTTGTTTGTTTGTTTAATGGAAATTCTTCAGCAAAAGATTTAATCAGTTGTTTGCACTGATTGGCTAATTAGAATTCATTTAACTAAGTGCGAAGCATCTGGTCAATTTGATTGAGTCCATTACTCAGGCTGCCAGTTTTATTTTAAAGAACACCAATAACCACACTTGGATCATTATAGCTAGCCCCCAACTTTCTAAATGGCTTGAATTACTCCCTTCCCTCTCTTATTGAGAATGTTTGGTAAATCTAACACCAGCATAAATATTGGAGTCCAAACTATCTAGATAGTACTTCAAATCTGTGTATTTTGAGCTAAAACAAAGCCACTGGGACAAGCAAATATGTTGCTAAATATCACTGACTCTTCGGGTCACTCTTGTGGACGGGCTGGACCATGGCAAGGGCAAGAGGAATAAGCCTAGCAATAGGATTTCATGATTGCTTTAATTCCAAGCCAACTCATACATGACACCAGGAAAATGAGCCTCTTGCTTGGCTAGTCTATGATTTATCTAACACAGTGACTCTGACTAGTGAACAGTGAACAATGGAGGTATGCAACTACATGAAGTATTAACCACATGAATATGATTGGTATCAGTGGCAAAAGTGCCCCAGATATTCTCAAATGCATGCTTGAATTTATATATCAAAAATATCTTTCCTTTGGTACTGTCTTTTAAAATAAACTTTACTTGAGGGGCGCCTGGGTGGCTTAGTCTGTTAACCTCCCGATCTTGATTTAGGCTTAGGTTGTGATCTCAGGGTTGTGAGATTGAGCCTCATGTTGGGCTCCATGCTGGGAGTGGAGCCTTCTTAGGGATTCTCTCTCTCCCTCTGCCCTTCCCTGCCTCCCCCTATAAAATAAAATAAAAATAAAATAAAATAAAATAAAATCCTCTAAAAAACAAAAATAAAAACAAATACACTACCTTGAATGTACAAATACATTGTTGTCAGTCTCACACCTCATCATTTTACTCTCAACAACAATAATAGTACTAGTTGTAAGCAACCTTCATTGAATGTCCACATGGTTTATCTCATCTATTATCCCCATTTTATGGGTGATGGTACCAAAGCTCAGAGAGGAATGAGTAACTTGCCCAAGGTTAGAGAGTTATTAGTTGTAGGAATGGTTTCAAACCCATGCTACCCAACTCCAGAGCATTTATGATTAACTACTACATCATTAGGTTCATGACAATAGAGACCTGAAAACACCAATGATAAAATCAAAAATGAGTATGACAGTGCTTATGAATGAACTTCTTACAATTAGACCCAACACTATAGATTATTACCAGTTAAAATGAAAATATTCCTATAAAATTGTGAAGTCCACTCTATTATACTTTTGAACTACTCTTTTGAAGATTTTCTTTATTTATTTGAGAAAGAGAGAGAAAGAGAAAGCATGAGCAGGGAGAGAGGGATAGAGGGCGAAGCAGACTCCCTGATGACTGGGGAGCTGGACACAGGGCTCAGTCCCAGGTCTCTGAAATCATGACCTGAGCTGAAGGCAGACACTTAACCAACTGAGCCACCCAGGTGCCCTTGAGCTATTTTGATACACCTGTATTCTTCTATGTTGATGGGGTTCTCACACATGCTTCTACTAGCAAGGCAAGGTCATGATTTGTCTCCCTATCTGTTCCTCCTTCTAGATCTTGTGCTTTCCATGGACAGGAATATTTCTTCATTTTTCTTTGTCTCCAGTGGCTAGCCCAGTCGTTGAAACATAATCTTAAAGGCGTTGTCTTAGAAGAACTGAGTAGATGACTGTTGAATAAATTTTGCTGTTAATACTCAGGAGAATAAACAAAATGACCTTTTGTGTATCTCCCAACTTCATTATTCTTCGACACAGTCTTCATAGAGAACTTTCTGCTCCTGATAGCTATGTACAGCACTGAAGAGCCTCACTGGAATAACACAGTTCAAGCTTTTAGGAAAGTTCATTATTCAGCTTTAATGTAGCTGAAAATTGATCATTTCTTAGCATGATGCATAATAGTTTCTGTATTTTGGTACAAAATAGGCTGGGATTACTCCTCCTAAGCAAATAGCAGGGCCTGTCTGTGTTCATATGCTGTGAGGTCTTTAAAAACAATAAGTTAGTAAAACATGGTAAATAAGCCCTCCACATAATGTATGTATCTAGAAAAAGAAAATACAAAAACATAGCTGCTGGAAAAAATACTATTTAAGTTTGAAAAGTGGTACTGAAAATTTCTAGATATAGAAACAGACAGATTATATAAACCATTTGCCTTCATTTCTTCATCTTTTAAAAAAAAGATTTATTTATTTATTTGAGGGGGGCCAGAGCGGGAGAGAGAGAATCCTCAAGCAGACTCCTCACTAAGCACGGACTCTGATGTCGGGCTCAATCCCAGGACCCCGAGATGATGGCCATAGCTAAAATCAAGAGTCAGATGCTTAACTGATGAACCACCCAGGTGCCCCACTTCATTTCCTCATCTTTAAAATTTGGGATAATAAAGGGATCTGATAAGATTTTTTTCAAGAATAAATGCTTTAAGCCACATAAAGTACTTACAATAATATCTGGCACAAAGTATCTGATATAATTTATTTAAATCATCAATAATTATGAAAATCATCTCTTTCTACATTTGCTTTGGAACTACAAAAAGTAAAGACAACTAGCACAACAGCAACACGTTTTGTCCCCAAAATGGTCTCTGATTACAGTTTTGTTTTATGTCTGCTTTCAGTGAAAGAGAAGGCTAAGAGATCTACCAACTATCAGGCAGTGTGTCTGTTTATGTTAAGGTATCCAATCTTTAAATCATGATAATAAATGAGGCTGAGAGAAATTACTTAGGCTTGTACCGCTTTTCAGTGGCTGAGTTCAGATTCATGCTCAGTTTTCTCTGATTCAGAAAACTCTACAACAATGTTTTCCATTCTAAGTGCTGGAAAATTAGAGATGCTGGAGTTATTTTAAAAGATTCTTTAGTCTATAGGTGCCATGATAACTGTCTGTAAACCCAAGCGTTATTGTGTCTCATAATGATATGAAACAGAATTTTAGCATGCTATTAAAAATAAACACAGGGACACCTGGGTAGCTCAGTCAGTTGGGCATCAGACTCTTGATTTCAGCTCTGGTTGTGATCTCAGGGTCCTGAGATTGAGCCTGCATTGGGCTCTGCACTCAGTGTGGAATCAGCTTGTCCCTCTCCCTCTGCTCCTCCCCCCACTTGCTCTCTCTCTAAAAACAAATAAATAAAATCTTAACAAAAAATCCCACAAATTTTATATTTTAAGAAATTCACAGCATCCTGTTATATAGTCTCTCCATGAACGGATCATAAAAATACAAATGAAATACCATCATTTAAGGGGATCATATGACTCTACAACAGATCTTTCCCTATGACATGGAAGAAAACACAACCAGAGGACTATATTCAAAACTATATATATATAGTTATATATAAACTATATAGAGGACTTAAACAAGCCTAGTGGAAAAGTGAGGTCCCATATAGTGAGTACCTGCCACCTGGATTTGTACTGAATGGATGAGTAAATGAATGATTGAGTATGCATACAGATAAATATACACAAACAGAAAGGGATGGTATGCTTATAGCCCACGAAGACAGTTAAGAACACTTAAGAGCACTTCATTAGCAAGGGAACTATAATTCTCCTTCTCTTCCCCTATACATGAGAACATCTAGAATGACTTTTCCTATAAATTTAATTCTAGGAAGGTGAGAATTGGTATTTCTTTATGAGAAGGTTTGTGTGGTCAAGTAAATTTGGCAAATATTGTACTCTATTAGAGAGTCCTCGAGTACACAGGCAAATTGCAGGCTCTGAAAAATATTATGGTAAGAAATCCCAGAATTTCTCTAACATTTTGATCACAGAAGCCCTTTGTCCCTGAAGAAGCATTAGCCTCTGGCAGAATGAGTTATCCAAGGCACATAATTTGGGAAACAATCTTCTACATTATTCTTATCCATCAAGGTGTCGGGTGAGATCCCGAGATCCCTTTTGATGCTTCATGTAATTAAGTTGTTAAATGTTCTTTTTATTATTCAAAATATAAGGCCTTTCACAAAAGAAAAAACCCACAATTCCTGAAATGGGTCTCTAAAACCCAGAAGCCACAAAGGCAGGACCCTTGTCCTCTGTCATGACAGCTCACAGGTATCCAGGAAGCAACACTTCATCTCCCTAACTACCCCTTCCCTATGTGTTCAGTTGTGTGCTGAAAAGTGATGCCTGGGGGTGAAAATGGCCCTGGGGATTGTTAGTAGGTCACACAGCTGAGCTGACTGCAAGGCTGCAGGGAGGCAAGTAATGCTTTTGCAGGCTGGGGAAAAAACAAACAAACAAACAAACCAAAAAACCCAAACAAAACAACCACTCCTAGGAAACTCTGGCTCAGTATAGTCACTAGCATGCAGGCTACAAGCTTCCCACCATGGGACCTCTCTCCACAGCTGCCCATCTCTGAAAGCCCTACAGCTGATGCCATTGAACAGGGACAGGGAGCCTTTGAGGCCTTGCCAAGATATAGTGGGATGATGAGAACAAGGATGTCTGTCTTGGGAGGGTGATCAGTGGGATATTTTAAAAATCCCTTTTAAGAAGATATGACATCCAGGCATATCCTGGGATTCCTGTGGAACATAAAAAGCTGAAGGAAAGCTACATGCTGATATTCTCTGATCTTATCCACAAACCATCACACTTTTGTTTATTGGACACTACATTCTGGGGACTATACCAGACCCTGTAGGAGGTGGAAAGTGAGGAATATCATGTCCTCTCCTTTACCCTTCAATGAGCTTACAAACTAATTTGGTAAGATAAGACGAGTGCATTTTAAAAAGATAAATTACCATGCAGAGCAACTTATAATTGGCATCAGGTGAATGGAATGGGTTATATTGTGGAAAGATGATGATCCAGGCAAGAAGAATGTCTTTGAGCAAGAACCAGAAGGAAGCAATACACCAGGTTGGTGAAAAAAGGAAAGGAAGCACTGGGTAAAGAAAAGTTTCAGGGGTAGAGTTAAAAAGAAAATGGATCTTGGATGCCAGGTTAAAAAGTACAATTTAGGTATTAGTATTTTTTTAGAAAAAGGAAGTGGGGCAGTTGGCTAGGCATCCAACTCTTGGTTTTGGCTCAGGCTGTGATCTCAGCGTCATGAGATTGAGCCCACGTTGGCTCCACACTCAGCACGGAGTCTGCCTGGGATTTTTTTCTCCCTCTCCCTCTGTCCTTCCCGCTCATGCTCTCTTTCTGTCTAAAATAAAGAAATGAATCTAAAAAAATTAAAATAAATTAAAAAAATAAAAAAGGAAGTGAACTAGCCTTACATATTTCTAATGCTACACTCCCTCCCTCTAAAAACATAATTCCATTGTTTTAGTCATATCCAACTATTTATTTGCTGTTACTCATATGTAACCTGTTCCCCTTCTCTGTTAATACTATTCTCACTCTTTGGAATGCCTTTTCCAATTTTATAGCCTACTGACCTCACCCTATGGTTTATGTAAAGTAAATATTCCAGTGTACCTGTCACTGAATACAAATGTAACATCAGTGCTCAAGCTACCAGAGTACTTAGCCCCATGGATGTGAGTATTAGATGTCAGCTCCATCTCAATATATTTTCAGCTATTTCTGAGGGGTTCTTATGAGAAACATTACATTCAAGTTCTTTGATTCATTGCCCACAGGATAAATACACTGGTGGGGGGCGGGGGATGGGAAGTGAGGTGGATCATCTCTTCCATTGCTGCACTGAACTAGTATTTGCAATCACTTAGTAGTGGTCATGCTAAGCACTCAAAGGGCCATATCTCTGTAATATATCATGATCTAGGAAGAGTAGGGTGGGGGAAGAGGTGATATGGGAAGACAGGTCCTTTTGCTGATTCAGTATTAAACTTTCTCACCTAAGTCTTCTTAGAAAAACCTAACTCAAAATTATTAAGCCACACATGTAATTCCCTGGCTTTCATATCTGAAAAGTTCATTTAGGCTCATATAGATCCTAAAGCTTGCATCACATCATCAGGACTTGATCTTGCTCTTTCATTCCATGTCTTGGCTTTGCTTTTCTTTTGTCTGCTTCAGACTCAGGCATACACACAGCTGGCATCACTGGATTCAGAAGTGTTTCTTTACCATAGGTACTCCAAAAACGCACTGAGATAGTATTTGTTTTACCTGCTTTGTGTTATGTGCCTATCCCTGAACCAAAGATAGCAGAGGTAGAATGTATTGATTGAATAGGCTGTATCATGTTCCACTCATGGATCTAGGGGTATATGAGCTCCCCTAAAACACTGGGCCTATACTAGAAGAGAATTTCTTCTTAATAGTAAAAAGAAAACTGAGAACATGTTACCATAAAATTAGTTAATGGATGTTAGAGAGGAAGAAATAGATATAATAGGTGTTCACTACTGCCTCCAAGCAACACCATTTGTATCCAGGTCTCTCAAGTTCTTTGGTCTTACAATCTCTCCTTCTTCTATAGTCCCTAAGCCCCTTCACCAAAGAAGTTACTCAAAAGCAACCCAACAATCTAAAAAAGAAAAGGGAGGACAAATGTTATGCCATACTATTCACCATTCTTGTCTCTGTTCTCAACCCACCAACAAAAATAAACCCTCCAAACTCCATCCCCATTCCCCCTCTCCATTTCAAATAATTCTCTCCTATTCCAGACAATAAACAAAAATGCCAAGGAGAACCACCATGGAAATGCATGCTCAGCAGATAACACTGAACAAAGCTCAACCTGGTTTGGTCTCAAATAAAATACTCAGCAATGCTTGTGTTGCAATCCAAACACCTCATCTTCTGGGGGTCTTCTTAGGTATAGCAGGTCATTGTTAGACTCTTTCTTGTCAATTTCTTAAAATCCCTATTCATGTCTTTATGCTTTGCTCTCCCAAATTTCTTGTTTCCTTTCAAAGATGAGGGTCTCAATATGAGAGAGTATGTCTTTTTTCAGTGAATCACAATGTTTAATTCTGTGTATTTCATCACTGAGCCCTCTCTGCCTAGGAAGATGCCTAACAGAGAATAAGTCCCCCCAAATACTTGTTGAAATAATAATTCAATAAACAATGAAATAATGAAAAAGTTGGTTTGGGAAATTTCAATCCATTCACAGGGTAGAGGTGGTTCAAAGATGAGAAAGGTGACAGGAAAAGGCTAATTTTAACTCAATTATATTTTTTACAACCCAGCAGTCATGATAAAAAATTGCAGGAACTTCAGTTTATAACTCAATTGCAAGGTAGTCCACAAAGCAAATTGATTAACATGTTTTCTGATCTCTGGGGAATTTTAAATCTATTATAAACAAAACTGGCAGAAAATACAGGTAAATAAGTAAACATAGAAACCAGTAACATAAATTTGGATTATTCACAAGCCTAAGCAAATATATAATATAGGCTGACAGGTAGCAAAGCAGTTTAAGGGGTAAAAATGGAGGGAGAAAAGAAGGATATAAAAATTGTATTTCTAAACAAGAGAGATTTTGACAAAACTCAAAAAGCCTAATTCACCCCACACTGTGGCTTTATTTAAGGAAAGTGAAATAATACGAAGAATTTCCATTGAATAAAACCAGGGGCAAAGTGATGGGCAAATTATTTTTTAAACATTTACCACTGATACTGAAGAAAAGCAATCAAAAGAAAGCGGAGGCTTTCTAAATCCACTCCTCTCTCCCTTGAGAAACTCAGTGTGATTCAAGTAAGAGAGCAGTCTCTATGTCTGTCTCTTCAGTTCATCTGAAAATTGGAACGTCTTTTCTATTCACAAATAGAAAAATGAAAGAGAGGAATGGTCTGCAAGTTTTTAAAACTAACTGAAAAGCCTGAGTGGGGGAAATTATCCAAGGTGGAAATACCGGGAGATCCAAAGGCATAGAGTATCGGTGACTGGAATTATATCAGGTCTAGAATGAGTTGCAAGGGGCCTGGCAGTGAATGAGAATCACATTATGTCGTCCACACCATCCTTTACTTCCAAGTGAGACATTTTTATACAAATGCATATACATTTGCTCAACATACATTTGTCAACAATCTAAATATTATAATGTTACTTGCCAGCACTGGAGATTTGAAGATAAAGCTTAGCTCCTACTAATGACAGTGTATATTATGTTAGAGTAATCATACTGTAGATAACAATAATAAACTTTGTACAAAATATAAAATATAAAAATTTAAAGTGACTGAATAGAGAATAAAAGGGAGCAAAGGGAGGTTATAAAACCCTTGAAAGAAGTGAAGTCCACTTGGAGAGATAAAACCCTATAAGGTTTTCCCCCTACAAGAATTCCCACACTTGCAGTGAAGAACAACTCAATTTTAAGAAAAATACAGTCATTATTTGCTTAGATATCAGAAGACAGAGTTTGTGCCACCACAGCTGCTGAACACTGATAGGAAGAAAACCTGGAAGGAAAGAAATATACTTAAGGGGAGCCCCAAAATCCAAGTATAATCTTTCCTCAAATTCTTGATTGACCCTAGAACTGTTCATACTCCATAATGCTCAATGGGAATAGCAATGAAAGGCTGAATAAACAGAACAGAGATGTCACCTGCCACCAACCACTGCAGGAAGAAAATACAGAATTGTAATCTTACCAAATTATTATTGTTGTTGTTCTTATTATTTGGCAAACACCCTGAATGTTATTTCCTAACAAAAAATAAAATTAATTTTAGTTCAAGGTGACTAATAAATTAAATTCTGGAAAGGAAAAACAAAAACAAAAACACATACACACCACTGTTCAGAGAAAGATAATATAATTCAGTCTTTGCAACATTTTATATACCCAGTAGACAATAAAAAATTATTAGACATGTAAAGAAGCAAAATGTGACACATGCAAGGGAAAAAAGTCAATATAAATGGACCCTAAGATTATCCAGTTTTTAGCATGCAACATTTAATTAGATGCCAGATGTTGTAAATTTATTGTGTTTGGCTGCTGATTTTATTTCCTTAAATAGTATTGGATTTTGTTTTGGCTTTGAACAAAGTAATTTGCAAATCACTTTATCACTTGAGACTGGCTTTTATGCTTTGTTGCTGATGGGCTAAAGAGGCCTTTATTCCTGGACTAATTTAGCCTCAGGATTAAGGAATAATAATTCTCAGGAACCTGGTAAGGATTAAAATTAACAATTTTATATGCTTAAGTCCTAATCTCCAGTACCTTGAAATTTGACCTTATTTAGAAATGGAGTCATTGCAGATATGGTTACTTAAGATGAAGTCAAACTGGAGCGGAGTTGTGTACGTTTAAGTTGAGAAGAGATACACAGGGAGATGGCCACGTGACAACAGAGGCAGAGATTGGAGTGACGCAGCCACAAGCAAGAAACACCAAGGATTGTCAGCAAACACCGGAAGCTGGAAGATGTAAGTAAAAATTCTCTCCTAGGTGTTTCAGAGAGCAAGCCCCTGCTGACATCTTATTTTTTGCATTCTATCCAGAATTCTAGAGATATAAATTTCTGCTGTTCTAAGCCACATGCTACTTTATCTATGGCAGCCCTAGGGAACTACTGTGTAATTCAGTGCCCCATGCATGACAAAGTTTCTTTATTCTGGCCTTGGGAATGCAAACTCTCCCCCTTCCCCATGTTGTGAGAGGGGCAGAAGTTGTTTGGCCTACTGCTTTCTTGGTGGAGTTCCCTCTCAGGCCCGTGGCTCAAGAGGACTCCTCAATGGATCTCTAGAACTTCGTTCTTATGAATATTCTGGTTTTCAAATTCTAGCCCCTTCAGATACCTGATGCTCTGGTCTCTGTCTCCTTAATTAAATGAGACTACTGACTGTTTTGGTTCCTCTCCCTGTATTACAGCCTGGAAACTGCCTCCTGGTAGTAAGCCTGGTGAGTCGAAAGGGGCTCACCTCATGTTTCTCTTCTCTCAGGGGTCATATTGTTGCCTTTCCTCTTTTCTAACTTCTGAAAACCACTCCTTCACATAGTTGGTGCTATGTTGTAGCTGTTTATGGTAAACAGATAATTTCCATATAACTTATTTTTTCATAGGTGGTATGGAAGTCTAATGCATACAATCCTCCAGGGAACATTGGAAATTTATCAGACAGACAAAATACAAGGCCATAAAGTAAGTGTAGGTTAACTCAAAAAATTGAAATCTTGCGTAGCACTTTTTTTTTTCAGATACAATGTACTAAATTAACAATCAATAGAGTAAGAAGTTTAGAAAAGCTCCAAATATTTCAAATTTAAACAAGACACTCCTAAATAACAAGAGTTAATAAAATATAAACAAAGAAATTTGCAGAAATAATTAGCTAAATGATAATAAAAATTCAACATAAAATTTTGAGGATATAAATAAAGCAGTGCTTAGTGAGAAAATTATAGCTTTATGTACATAACTGAAAGGAAGAAAGATTTAACATCAATTATCTGTTCTCAATCTAATTATCTAGAGAACAAGAGCAAATTAAAACAAAAGTAAATAGATACATGAACATATAATAAAGATATAATATAAAGTATATAATAAAGATATAAAGATAAAATAAGATATAATAAAGATAAGAGCAGAACTCAATTAAATATAAAACACAAATATTAGAGAAAATTACCAAGTCAAAAGTTAGGTTTTTGAAAAAAAATAAATTTCTGGAAATATTGATAAAGAACAAAAAGAAACAAAACTCCCAATATTGGAAGTATAAAAGGTTACATAACTACAGATATTACCTATAGTAAAAAGACAATAAAGAATATTTTGAACAATTTTATGGTGATGAATTCAAAACTTAGGTGAAACTGATCAAAACTCTTGAAAAAGATAACTTATTAAACTGACACAAAATGAAATAAAAAACCTGAATAGCCCTATATTCATTAAAAAATTGAATTATCAATCTTACCATGATGAATGGCATGTTTCTTTATATACATGTTTGAATGTGAGTTGATTTCACAGTCTATTTCCTTCCCATACAAAATTGCAGGCTAATGACTTCTTTTAATTTGAACTGTTTCTTTTTCTTTGTTGTTGTTAAGTCTGAATTTATATAATCTATTTAAAATTATTTTTTATGTATTATATTACAATATATTCCATTAGAGAAAAGTCACACAGACAATTTTACTGATGAGAGTCCCCCTTCTACTTCAGACCTGAGTCAGGATTCTGTGGGAAAATGTTCTGAAGACTATCAGAAATGCTATTTTCAGAGTATGTCTACAAAGTACACCTCTGAGATTCTTAAAAGCTCTTTTATCTAGCCAGAGAAACTTTAAAATTTTCTGAGCTTTCAACAGAAACTTCTAACTGTAACATGTGATCTTTACTCTAAGGACACATTTTTCACAGGCAACACTGTATTTGATATTTGCATTGAATCCATTTTAATTTTAGAGTCTTTTGCTGGACAAGACTGAGGATGGGAAAGTTTTAGTTTCAAGCCCATCAACTCCTGGTTCATCCCTATTTCCTCTAAATTATGCTTGACATTTAGTTTATCCTTCTCCTGTCATGTTAGTCATGCATTACCATAGGCAGCTAATAAAAGGTTGTTGGCACTTTCGACAGATTCTGATTTACTAATTCTTCTTCCAGCACATCACCTAGATCAGGTTTCTTAAAATTCCTATAGTAGAAACCACACTGCCTTTCCACTTCTACTAGTAGTCTCCTTGGAGCCCTCCAGGCCTCTATCTGCTGCACAGTCATACATTAACACCAGGTTTTAGGTTGCTGTTACTGCAGTACCCTACTGGATGGTTCCAATTTCTTCTTCAGCTGTTTGTTTTTGTGTAACTATTTATCCCCAAAACATGTTAGCTTAATTTTATTTGCTAGTGATTTTGTGGGTCAGGAATTCAGACAGGGCATGGCTTGCCTCCGATCCCTGTGGTATGGATATATATGCAGGAAGAATAGTTCCACCAATTACTCCATTGATTAGTGCCCACACTAAAGGAGCTATCCTTCCACTACTCCAGTGGGTCTACAACTGGACTTAGACTTTTGGATTTACAAAGACAAATGTCCCCTTTTTTAGTATCTGCATATAGCGGGTATTGGTAATAAATTTTCATATTCCTTCCTCCTGATCCCCAGGACCCATCTCAAAAGAGCACTTTTTACATCTAGTTCCTACTAATCTGGAGTTGCTCAAGAGGTGAAATAGTTATTAAATAAACATCCTTGTTGATAGGAATGTTAAAAATACTGAGATAGAAAGTGATGTCTATTTTTGATACTACTATGTTTGTTTCAGAAGTAAGTTCACATGATTACTGTCCTACCTGGTTGAAGTTTTAGTAGATACACAATAATCTAAGACTATAAAATATTCCAGGAAAAAAACATGTTCAAGATCTTGTACCACCTCTCATAGTACTCCTCAAGTTACAGAAGAATGATTTATATGCATTTATCTGTATTTTTGTTTTGCTCAAACAATCCTATGTGGTTTATCCCAGTTATCTGATACAATTACAGCCATCCTCAAGACCCAAGTCACATGCTACTTCTTTCCACAGCAGTTTCTTGACCACCTCTGTTGAACTAATCCTGCCTCTAATGGTCTCAGAGCATTAAGACTACTAACTTCCTTTTATCACCTCTTTGGGTACATTAGTCTCAGTACTTTTACATTTCTTAAGTGTTAAGGATCATGTAAATACAAGAATAAATGTGCGAATAATAAAATGCTGTGGTTTTCTGTCAAATGAGCTAAGCCTTTAGTTACTGGCTGATGTTGGCTCTTATAAGAAAATAAACTCCTCAGGATTTTAGTGTCAAAATAATATGATATTATCACATAATGATTGAGCACCTATTCCACATCAGGCTTTGCATGTAGTATTCACATGCTTCTGAATGAATCCTTTAAGGAGATCATGAGGTAATGTTAATATTTATATTTGAAAAATAACAATATTGAAAATTTCAGGTTAAATTATATATTCATGTTCCATTTAATGCCAAGTCATTCAAGGGTAGTAGCAAGATTGAACAGAGAATTTTCTGGTTATAAAATTCTTGCTATAGTATTTGCCTCTATAATGTAGTAGTGGAACAGTACAATGTTCTTTATCAAACACAAAGTAAAAAGCAACTAAACAGATATCAATCATGCTTGCTAGGCATCTGCAGCAAAGGCCAAATGGAATGCCATACACAGGTCTGTAGAACACTGATGAGTACCTGAAAAAATATGTGTAGAATCCACACAGTAAAAGAATGCTTTCCCTATAGATGACTGAGAAGATAGATACAAAAGCTCTTACTGGGAGAATTGGTAAGTGAAGTGATAGAGATTTGAAAGGACTGGCTATTTAGGCAGAGGGATAAATTGCAATTTCTTCTTCCTGGGATGATTACTAATCACTACCTATGTTAGATCATTTCATTTCACATGCACAGCTCAATTGTGGATATAATTATACAATTGTTATTCTAAATAATGATTCTGCAAATAATGATGTTGAAAATAATTAGACAGTGTTATAAATAATATTACATAAGTTGAACAATTGTTACATTGTAATGAAACCTAACAGTTATATTCTACTTAGGCAGTGGAACTTGTACCATGTATTCATTAGTCAGAAGTCATTTGATAGGTATTACTTATTGCTAATAATACAATCACGTCACTTTGTCTTAGGATTAATTTGCTCTTCAGTATACCTTCTATATCACTGAACACAGAAGACACAGGCATCCTGAAACAGAGAGGTAGTTTCTACCATTGCTGGGCACTTTCTTTCAGTGATTAAATGGGGAACGAAACAAATATCCAGCTTCCACGGACCATATATGTAAGTACTGAGTAAATAAACACTCACTACCACCAATTTTTCCTCTTCTCTAAAATGGCTTCCTTGCAGACAACATTCTCCTTGTCCCCATCTTCCTTTCAGTGATGTCTCCAGGCCCCTTTGCTGCTCTTACTTCCACCTCTACACCCAGAAGTAAGGATTTCCCAAATTTTGGTTATCATTTCTCTGCTCTTTTTGTGCTTTGCTCTCACACACTAAGATCTCATGAGTTTTTGTTTTGTTTTTTTCCTGTTCTGTCCCTTTATTCAATTGGATTTTTTTGTTTAAAATTTGTTTTTATTTGAATATAATAGGCACAAATGTTACATTTGTTTAGAGGTACAGCATAGTGATTCATGTGCTTTAAATATATTCTTTACACTCTCTATGCTCACTGTAGATATACTTTCTCACTATACAATGGGATTACAGTATCGCTGACTGTATTCTGTATATTGTACCTTTCATTCCCATGACTTATTCATTCCATAACTGGAGGCCTGATATTATTCTCCTTTCCCTCATCTTCCCCTATCCCTCTAGCCACCATCAGTTTGTTCCCTGTATTTATAAATCTAATTTGAGATTTCATCAATTCTTACAGGTTGGACTATAAAACAAACTATCCCGCAGCAGAGTTTAATACTTCACTAGGTTTAAATCTTCACCAGATTTCAAATCCTTCATCAATTGCCCACTATAAATTTCCATTTGGATATCCCTCCATAACTTCAAACTCAAATCATGTAATAAAATCTTATCCCCCTCTTCCTTTGAGACCTCTCATACATAGCAAGGGTAAATACTTTTGTAAAACCATTTCAGTTTATATACATGTGTATGTCTTTATGTAAGCATATGTATACATTTTTATCTATGGACATGTGGACATATAAACATGTAAAATGGGTCATGGTATAAAATATATTTTCTACTATGACTTCTGGTCAAAATTATCTGAAAGTGAATGGATGGGTGCCTGGGTGGCTCAGATGGTTTAGCAACCGATTCTTGATTTCAGCTCAGGTCACGATCACAGGTTTGTGAGATTGAGCCCTGCTTTGGGCTCTGTGTTGGGCATGGAGCCTGTTTGAGATTCTCTCTCTCCTCTTCCCCTGCCTCTCTCTCTCTCTCTCTCTCTCTCTCTCACATACACACACACACACACAATTTATATATATATATGTATATATATATACACATATATATGTATGTATATACATATATTTTGCCAATATATATGGAATATGGGGCCACAAAAAAGTGGCTTATAGGAAAAATTAAAATCACACCAAATCACTCAAAACCCATGAAATGTCACCAGAGCAATAATCCAAACAATACTATACATACTAATTGATAACTTAGCCTAGATAAGAAACATCAGAGAAATTTAGAGATTTACAAAAAAGCAATTGTCTTAGAATGCTGGCTTGCAGGTATGGAACCAAAGCAAATAGAAGTGGAGCTTTGTGTCATCAGGGCTGTTGTTAGGATGAAGATCGGAAGTGGAACCTGCTTTTAGCAGAGAGCCATGCAAAAGTAAGGGTTGCACCTCTGTGAGGAGGGGGACTGGATGCAGGCATCTATTTTTAAACATTTCTATCTTCTCTAAACCCCTTCAGACCAAAAGCCTTCAGCCCTAAAATAGAGTTCGAATATTTCTGTGAAGCAGGCAGGCTTAGAGGTTTTTTCTTTCTTTCTTTTTGTTCCCCCCTTCCTGGTGAAGTATTAAACTCTGCTGCAGTTATTCTGGCTTTCCTCGTCTAGGAAAAATCACAATGAACAAACACTGCTTCCATATTAGAAAAACATTATGACTATCCTGGCCACATGTCCCAGTTTGTTCTGGTTTAAGCCTCCTGCCTTGGCATGATTATTAATAGCCCCCTCCACTCTCAAAAGTATCTGGGTTTGAACAATAAATTATATGGTCATTCTAATTATTTTGCTATTTGCCAGTCTACTGTAGCAGAACAGATGGGAAAGTATGTATAGTGAGTTATAATAAATACAAGGATAAATGGTAAGCACGCATTGACACAAATAACAGGGAAGGCAGACTTTATGTTTTAGTCTTAGCCTCCATGAAGAAGTAACATTTAAACTTAAGTATAAGCAGGAACCACAGAGAAGGTATGGCCAGTAGACAAGGAGGCAGAGGAAATAGCTTATGCTAAGGCTCTATAGTGAGAAATGGTTTGACGGATTTGAGGAAATGAAAAGCAGCTCAGAGTGGAGAGGAGACAGGGTTGATGGCTTGAACTTGGGCAGTTTCAGCACAGACTGTGGAAGTCACAGATAAGTTTGGAAATCCAAGTGGTAGAACTTATAGATGAACTAAGGAGTTATGAAGGAGAGGACGCAGCCAAGGATGATTCTAAGTTTCTAGAAGAAACCCAGGAGATGAGGATTCAATTTATACTGCTTTTTCTAAATTCTCAGATACTTTAGCGGGATCACTTTTCTTTGGGACCTAGTTATCTTATCTATTGAAAAGTTATGGGCCCAATGCTGTCTAAACACCCTGCCTCCTTGACAGTCTATAATTCTAAATTGCATTTCTGTGGCTTCATATGCATACGGGGCTATAGCCTTTCACACATAGGTGTCCTTTTCAAAGATTCAATACAACATCTCTTTCAACAGGTAAACTTACCCTTCTGCACATTTTCTCTGTGTATTTCCTCTAGGTTTCTCTCTATGGTAATGCATTTCTTCTCCATTTCCTTTAATTCTGATTCTCTTCCCTTTTCCTTTTCAGACTTGGCAGGGCTCTCCATAGTTGGGAATGAAGATTGGCATAGATATTCCAAAATCAATTGTTTTTTTACTACTGCTCCTAAACACACACAAACACACACACAGAAAATCAAGCATTAGCAAGCAAATGGGAACCTGAGATAAGGTCATGTCCCACTAAATTCTAGTTGGTGAATCTCCCTGGAGTAATTTGATTAAATACATTCGATTTACTTGCAGAGACAAGCATGGCTTCTACTGGCATTCACAGACTCTGAGGGAGCTTCCAACATTTAACAAAACATGTTCATTTATTTAGCAGAGCTTTATTTTCTCCAAAAAAATCATGTTTCTGTTAGTGGATTCTTTCCAGGTACCTAGAGAACTTACAAAAAAAGACCAAAGTGAATGTATGTGCATGTGTGTGCACATATACACCAATAAGTATATATACCACCATTACTTTCAAGGCTAGATATTAAAGTACATTTATCAACCATGCACACAGTGGTGCCACTGAGCTGACCAGTAAATACAGATATCTTAAGTTTCCAATCTTCCAAAATTTCCCAGAGGAAATGCCCACACTGTAAAGGTAGAGTGAGAGCATTGTGAAAAGACTCTTTCAAAGTGTGATCTGAAGACAACTTGCATTGTAAAAAATGCAGATTCCTGAATCCTATGCCAGAATCATCATGTCAAAAGTGTGTGTGTGTGTGTGTGTGTGTGTGTGTGTGTGTGCGCGCGCGCGCATATGTGTATCTAGTAGAGCTTCTTAGGCTTTTCCATGCATAGGACTCATCTGGGGATCTCTCAAAAATGCCAGTTCTGATCCAGGACATCTGGGGTGAGCCATGAGATGATACTTTTCTCAAAGCTCTCAGGTGATGGCCATGGGCTGGTCCACACACCGCACTTGGAGGAACAAAGCACAAAAGTTTGTACAATGTGGGGAAGGGTGGGGGGAGCAAAGTGGCAGAGGACCAAATTTCATTTGGTCCCAGGTATTCAGCTAGATATTATCAAACCATTTGGAACACCTACAAACTCAATAGGAGAGCAAAGAAACAAGTAGCAGAAATTCTATGAACAGAAAAGCAGACTTTTCTGGAGAGTCTGGAAGCAGACTGTCAGGAAGGTAGGACATGCGGAGAAGTGAATTTGAGGTGATATTTGGGTAGATAGACAGCGGTGGGAGGGACCGGCTCTCGGCAAGTGATAGAACAG
This sequence comes from Ailurus styani, assembly GCA_002007465.1. NCBI lineage: Eukaryota > Metazoa > Chordata > Mammalia > Carnivora > Ailuridae > Ailurus > Ailurus styani. The sequence continues at coordinate 99,657 of LNAC01001711.1, forward strand.
CAGAGCCCAAAGTTGGAACTTTTACAAGTCTGCTCCACTGAGGGACGTCACTCCAGTGGCTAGCGGCAGATGGAACCCTTGCTGGACACTGTGGTCCCAGGACCCTCAGGGTCACAGAAAGATCAGGGTTGCCTGAGTGTGGCAGAGCTCCCAGGTATCAGAGAGGGGAGGGCAGCTGCAAAGACGGAGCCAAGGAGGGAGTTCTCAGCTCAGGGTTGCCATAAACTGTAATCTGAGGCACAGTCAGGCCACAGCTCTTTAAGCAGGGACCCAAAAAGCAGCAGATCGGAGAGACTCACCTTCCTCCCCTGAGAGGAGCAGCACCAGAGCATACCTCAGGAATCTGTTGGGTTTGGAGACCCCAAAAATGCAGCTGTGTGCCAGAGATAGAATTGTTCGTTCACAGGTTGGGTGAGCATAGAGCGTGGCCAGAGACCAGGGAGATAGGAGGGATTAACTACTTTTCTCTGAGGGTGCACAGAGGAGTGGGGCCCTGAGTTCTCAACTACTCTGGGGCCAGAGATTGGGAAGCCACCATTTTCATTCCTGTCCTCCAAAGCTGTACGGAAAGCATTCAGGTAACAAAAGCTCCCAAGAGTGAACCCGAGCAGATTGCTTAGCCTGGCCCCTGGCAAGGGCGGTGCAATTCCACCTCTGGCAAAGACATTTGAGAATCAATGCAATAGGCCCCTCCCCCAGAAGATCAGGAAGAACATCTAGCCAAGACCAAGTTTACCGAGCAATGAGAAGTGTGGAATTCCAACGCTAGGAGAATACAGCACATAGAATTCACGTTGCTTTTTTCCCATGATCCTTTAGTCTTTCAAAGTTAATTTTTAAAAATTTCCTTTCTCTTTTTCTATTTTTTTTAATTTTTCTTCTTTATTTTAACTAACATCAATTCCTTTATAAAATCTTTTCTAACTTTCATTTTTATAGTCATATTCTATCCCTCCATTTTTTGTATGTATATAAGTTTTTTGTATGTGTATAAGTTTTTCTTTCTTTAAAATTTTAGGATACAGTTTCTTCTAACAGACCAAAATATACCCTAAATCTAATGAATGTTTTTGTTCTAGTCTCCCATATGACAACATTCTCTCCTTTTTTAAAAAAATTTTTTTCATTCTTTTTTCGACCAAATTCTTATCTTATCAATTCCTTTTTAAAAATATTTTTTAGGGCACCTGGGTGGCTCAGTGGGTTAAAGCCTCTGCTTTTGGCTCAGGGCATGATCTCAGCATCCTGGGATCGAGGCCCGCATCAGGCTCTCTGCTCAGCAGGGAGCCTGCTTCCTCCTCTCCCTGTCTCTCTGCCTGCCTCTCTGCCTACTTGTAATCTTTCTCTCTGTGTCAAATAAATAAATAAAATCTTAAAAAAAATAAAATATTTTTTAATTTTTATCTTTATAGTCATCTTCCATCCCTTCATCATATTTATCCTTATTTTTGTACATATATAAGTTTTCCTATCTTTAAAATTTTGGGAGACAGTTTCTTCCAACAGACCAGAATACACCCAAAATATAGCATGTGGCTCTGTTCTATTCACCAACATGATCATATTCTTTTCTTCTTCTTTTTTTTTTAATTTTTTTTCCTTTCTTCTTCCCCCAGTTTCAGGTCTCTTCTGATTTGGCTAGTGTATATTTTTCTGGGGTTGTTTTTACCCTTTTAGCATTTTGTTTTCCTGTTATCTATTCTTCTCTGGACAAAATGACAAAACAGAAAAACTCACCTCATAAAAAAGAAGAGGCAGTACTGACTGCCAGGGACCTAATCAATACTGATATTAGTAAGATGTCAGAACTAGAGCTCTAAATGATGATTATAAAGACACTAGCTGGGTTTGAGAAAAGCATAGAAGATACTAGAGAATCCCTTTCTAGAGAAACAAAAGAACTAAAATGTAACCAAGTCAAAATTAAAAAGGCTATTAATGAGGTGCAGTAAAAAAATGGAAACTCTAGCTGCTAGGATAAATGAGGCAGAAGAGAGAATTAGTGATATAGAAGACCAAATGAAGGAGAATAAAGAAGCTGAAAAAAAAAGAGAGATAAACAACTACTGGATCAGGAGGGGACAATTTGAGAGATAAGTGATAACATAAAACAAAATAATATTAGAATAATTGGAATCCCAGACAAAGAAAAAAGAGAAAGAGGGGCAGAAGGTATATTGGAGCAAATTATAGCAGAGAACATCCCTAATTTTGGAAAGGAAATAGGCATCAAAATGCAGGAGGCACAGAGAACCACCCTCAAAATCAATAAAAAAAAAAGGTCAACAGCCCATCATTTAATCGTAAAACTTAAAAGTCTCAGAGACAAAGAGAAAATCCTGAAAGCACTAAAGGAGAAAAATATGCAGTCAAGAATACTATATCCAACTAGGCTGTCATTGAAAATAGAAGGAGAGATAAAAAGCTTCCAGATCAAACAAAAACTAAAAGAATTTGCAAACACCAAACCAGCCCTACAGGAAATATTGAAAGCGGTTTTCTAAGCAAAGAGAGAGCCTAAAAGTAACATAGACCAGAAAGGAACAGAGACAATATACAGTAACAGTCACCTTATAGGCAATGCAAGGCATTAAATTCATATCTTTCAATAATTATCCTGAATGTAAATGGGCTAAATGCCCCAATCAAAACACACAGGCTATCAGAATGGATAAAAAACAAGACCCACTGATATGCTGTCTTCAAGATACTCATTTTAAACCCAAAGACACCTCCAGATTTAAAGTGAGGGGGTGGAAAGCCATTTACCATGCTAATGGACATCAAAAGAAATCTAGGGTGGCACTCCTTATATCAGACAAGTTAGATTTTAAGCCAAAGACTATAATAAGAAATGAGGAAGGACACTGTATACTTAAAGGGTCTGTCCAACAAGAAGGTGTAACAATCATAAATATCTATGCCCCTAACATGGGAGCAGCCAATTATATAAACCAATTAATAACAAAATCAAAGAAACATATAGATAATAATAGTAGGGGACTTTAACACCCCCATCACCGAAATGGACAGATCATCCAAGCAAAAGATCAACAAAGAAATAAAGGCTTTAAATGACACACTGGACCAGATGGACATCACAGATAAATTCACAACAATCCACCCCAAAGCAACAGAATAAACATTCTTCTCTAGTGCATATGGAACATTCTCCAAAATAGATCACATCCTGGGTCACACAATCAGATCTCAACCAGTACCAAAAGATTGGGATCATTCCCTGCATATTTTCAGAACACAATGCTTTGAAACTAGAACTCAATCACAAGAGGAAAGTTGGAAAGAACTCAAATACATGGGGGCTAAAGAACATCCTACTAAAGATTGAATGGGTCAACCAGGAATTAAAAAAGAGTTTAAAAAATTCATGGAAATAAATGAAAATGAAAACACAAATGTTCAAAATCCTTGGAATGGGGCGCCTGCGTGGCTCAGTGGGTTAAAGCCGCTGCCTTCGGCTCAGGTCATGATCCCAGGGTCCTGGGATCGAGGCCCACATCAGGCTCTCTGCTCAGCAGGGAGTCTGCTTCCTCCTCTCTCCNTCTCTCTCTGCCTGCCTCTCTGCCTACTTGTGATCTCTCTCTCTGTGTCAAATGAATAAATAAAATCTTTAAAAAAAAATCCTTGGAATGCAACAAAGGTGGTCCTACAATGAAAGTGTATAGCAATACAAGCCTTTCTCAAGAAACAAGAAAGGTCTCAAGCACACAACCTAACCCTACACCTAAAGGAGCTGGCACAAAGAAAGCCTAAGCCTGGCAGGAGAAGAGAAATAATAAAGATCAGAGCAGAAATCAATGAAAAAGAAACCAAAAGAACAGTAGAACAAATCAATGAAACTAGGAGCTGGTTCTTTGAAAGAACTAAAAGATTGATAAATCCCTGGCCAGACTTATCAAAAAGAAAAGAAAAAGGACTCAAATTAATAAAATCATGAATGAAAGAAGAGAGAACACAACCAACACCAAAGAAATACAAACAATTACAAGAACATACTTCGAGCAACTATATGCCAGCAAATTAGACAATCTGAAAGAAACGGATGCATTCCTAGAGATGTATAAACTAACAAAACTGAGGCAGGAAGCAACAGAAAACCTGAACAGATCCATCACCAGTAAGGAAATTGAAGGAGTCATCAAAAATCTCCCAGGAAACAAGAGCCAAGGCCAGATGGCTTCCCAGGAGAATTCTACCAAATATTTAAAGAATTAATACCTATTCTCCTGAAATTGTTCCAAAAAATCAAAATGAAGAAAAACTCCCAAAGTCATTTTATGAGGCCAGCATTACCTTGATCCCAAAACCAGACAACGATGCCATCAAAAAGGAGAATTACAGACCAATATCCTTGATGAACACGAATGCAAAAATTCTCACCAAAATACTAGCTGATAGAATCCAACAGTACATTAAAAGGATTATTCACCATTACCAAGTGGAATTTATTCCTGGCCTGCAAGGTTGGTTCAACATCCACAAATCAATCAATGTGATACAATACATTAATTAAAGAAAGGAAAAGAACCATATGATACCCTCAATAGATGCAGAAAAAGAATTTGACAAAGTACAGCACCCTTTCCTGATCAAAACTCTTCACAGTGTAGGGATAGATACCTACATAGAGGGTACACAGTGTAGGGATAGATACCTAGAGAGAGGGTACATACCTCAATATCATCAAAGCATCTGTGAAAAGCCAACAGCAAATATCATTCTCAATGGGGAAAAACTGAGAGCTTTTCTCTTAAGGTCAGGAACACAGCAGGGATGTCCACTATCACCACTGCTATCCAACATTGTGCTAGAAGTCCTAGCCTCAGCAATCAGACAACAAAAAGAAATAAAAGACATCTGAATTGGCGAAGAAGTAGTTATACTCTTACTCTTTCCAGATTGTATGATACTTAATGTGGAAAACCCAAAAGACTCCATTCCTAAACTGCTAGAACCCATACAGGAATTCAGTAAAGTGTCAGGATATAAAATCAATGCACAGAAATCAGTTGCATTTCTATACACTAACAACAAGACAGAATAAAGAGAAATTAAGGAGTTGATCCCATTTATAGTTGCACCCAAAACTATAGATACCTAGGAGAAACGTAACCAAAGAGGCAAAGAATCTGTTCTCAGAAAACTATAAAGTACTCATGAAAGAAAGTGAGGAAGACACAAAGCAATGAAAAAACGTTCCAAGCTCATGGATTGGAAGAACAAATATTGTGAAAATATCTACACTACCTAGAGCAATCTACACATTTAATGCAATCCCCACCAAAATACCAAAAATTTATTTCAAAGAAATGGAACAAAATTTACGTGGAACCGGAAAAGATCCCAAATAGCCCAGGGAATGTTGAAAAAGAAAACCAAAGCTCATGGCATCACAATTCTAGGCTTCAAGGTCTATTACAAAGCTGTCATCATCAAGACAGTATGGTACTGGCACAAAAAGAGATATATAGATCAATGGAACAGAATAGAGAGCCCAGAAATGGACCCTCAACTCTATGGTCAACTAATCTTTAACAAAGCATGAAAGAATGTCCAATGGAAAAAAGACAGCCTCTTCAACAAACGTTGTTGAGAAAATTGGACAGCCATATGCAGAAGAATGAAACTCGACCATTTCCTAATACCACACACAAAAATAGACTCTAAATGGATGAAAGACCTCAATGTGAGACAGGAATCCATCAAAATCCTTGAGGAGAACACAAGCAGCAACCTCTTCCACCTCAGCTGAAGCAACTTCTTCCTAGAAACATGACCAAAGGCAAGGGCAGCAAGGGCAAAAAGGAACTATTGGAAATTCATCGAGATCAAAAGCCTTTACACAGCAAAGGAAACAGTCAACAAAACCAAAAGACAACCAACAGAATGGGAGAAGATATTTGCAAATGACACATCAGACAAAGGGCTAGTATCCAAAATCTACAAAGAACAAACTCAACACCCAAAGAACAAATAATCCAATCAAGAAATGGGCAGAAGACATGAACAGACATTTCTGTAAAGAAGACATCCAAATCGCCAACAGACACATGAAAAAGTGCTCAACATCACTCGGCATCAGGGAAACACAAATCAAAACCACAGTGAGATACTACCTCACACCAGTCAGAATGGCTAAAATTAACAAGTCAGGAAATGACGGGTGTAGGCGAGGATGTGGAGAAAGGGGAACCCTCCTACACTGTTGGTCAGAATGCAAGCTGGTGCAGCCACTCTGGAAAACAGTATGGAGGTTCCTCAAAAAGTTGAAAATAGAGCTACCCTATGACCCAGCAATTCCACTAATGGGTATTTACTCCAAAGGTACAAATGTAGTGGTCTGAAGGGGCACGTGCACCTGAATGTTTATAGCAGCAATGTCCACAATAGCCAAACTATGGAAAGAGCATAGATATCCATCAACAGATGAATGGATAAAGAAAAGGTAGTATATATATATATGTATAATGGAATATTATTCAGCCATCAAGGAAACAAAATCTTGCTGTTTGCAATGGATATGAATGGAACTAGAGGGTATTATGCTAAGTGAAATAAGTCAATCAGAGAAAGACAATTATCATATGATCTCCCTGACATGAGGAATTTGAGAAACGAGACAGGGATCATAGGGGAAGGGAGGAAAAAATGAAACAAGATGAAACCAGAGAGGGAGACAAACCATAGGAGACTCTTAATCTCAGGAAACAAACTGAGGGTTGCTGGAGTGGAGGGGTCGGGGGAGGGATGGGGTGGCTGGGTGATGGATAGTGGGGAGGGTATGCGCTCTGTGAATTGTGTAAGACTTATGAATCAGGGCAGTACCCCTGAAACAAATAATACATTATATGTTAATACAAAAAAAAGTTTGTCCATGGCTATATGGTGTAGTATTGATGTGCTGCCATTGGAAGATTTCTCCTGCTAGTTCCACTTCAAAGGTAATTGGTTCACTGCTGAAGGCCTGAGAAACAATACACAGTAGAGAATGTTTCCATTAATAGGGCTCATTAGAAAGTCTTCAGAAAACAATATGATCATTTTTACAATTTGAGAATGCCTATTCTATCTACCTTCTTAATACATCAAACATAGAGAGGCTCAGCAAGTCATTATCAACCTGTGGGCTGTTTGATGCCCAATTTATTTCCTGAGCAATCTTCATTGAGCATTGCCTGTATCACCTTTCTTCCTATGACAGCAAAGTGGAACAAGCTGTCAATATGTCTTTATAGACACTGATCAAGGAAAATGCAGGTTCTCAACACCGATGCTCAGCTTCCCAGCATTGATTACCCCTCAACAAAATAAATTCACTCTTTAAACAGGCAACCTCCTACATCAACATGGCTGAGGATGGTAAGAAGTGCCTGTAATTTTCACATTTATTCTTAATCTAAGTCATATGCAGCTCTGTTGTCCTGTTTAACATCTGAAATTGCTAGCTCCTGTGCTTGCACCATTTTTAAGGGAAATTGTTTCATCTGAATGGGTTCACTAAATCCTATAGATGTTAATATTTTGTATCATACTAACTGTAGTTGTCAAGAAATATAAGTAGGAATAGTATTTATCAATTGCTAACTACATATACAGCATTTGTATCCTTATCTGGTGTAATCTTCACAGCTACTCCATATCTTTAATTTTGTCCATTCTCATATATAAAGAAACTAGGCCAACAGACTGCAATAAAACTAGTAATGGAAATAGAATTCAACCTAGCTACTTCATTTCTAAACCCACATTTTTCCTTCAAAAACTGGCTTCTAGATGTTAGAATTAAGTGAGGTGAGATGATATTGACTACTTGTAAGGCTTTTCCACGAAACATTTATGTAGAAAAAATTTGAGCAAAATGGTCTCAAAGATTCTTTCAAATCCCACTGTTCTAATATGTCATGAATACATTAATAAAATATATTACACATTGCGAATTGCCAATACTGTATTTCACTGAATCATGCACACATTTAAGTAAATTGACAAAATCTTAACCAGATAAGTGATTTAAGTTAGAAGGATATAGAATAAAACAGATCCCATCCTATAACATCAAAAAATTTAATAAGCTCAGGAAAAATGAGACCTCACCATTCAGTAGCAATTTATATGAAGGAGAAAAAACAAACAAAAAAAATCTGTGTATAGTTGGTCACAAATTCAAAATTATCCAGTAACTAAATAAGTTGAGAGCACCTTAGATCATCTACTGAAGAAGCAGGTTATCTTGCATCTCAAAGAGGGTAGTGTTGCTAAATTTGAGACTGGTTATTACTGTAAAATGGGTTGAACTAAAGTAAACTTTCTAACTACCTTTCAACCATAGGCATCTCTGAAATTAAAATGATGTGTTCAGTTCTTGAACAATAGCAAAGTAAATTTTTTAAAATCTAAAATTTTTCTAAAAATTTTATATCTAAAATAGTGTAAGACAAAGATTGCAAGCTCAGTGTTGATGGGAAAAGTCAGGTAAGATAAGTGAACACAACTAGCTCCAGGCAGACTGGAATAAATGGAAGTATGTTCTACTCATGTAGAGGAAATTTGACTAGCACACCAAGTACTCTGTGTATTAAAAGCAATCAGTCAAAGTCTATTTGTGAAAATACCAATGAACAGAATGTCCACTTCTCTGAAGAAATGTCTTGTATTAGACAATCAATTTACTGAAGAACCATTTACCAAATTACTAATTCATCAGAAATTTGTTTCTAATAACCAACTTCTAAGGATTAGAGCTGCATATTATGTTTTCAATCAGTCTGTGAAATATTTTTGTATAATTTGGGGGAAATGATTTTCTTTTGAATTTTGATATTAAATGTCATGCATTGTCAAAAATGTCAAAGCTTTTAGAAATGGGAAGTAGGGTATGTTTCTATTTTCTAACTCATTTTTAATCTAATCCACTACATTTCTACTTTTCTTATTCATGGGTTTGTTTTCTTGAGTGGGACAAAAAGAGAATAGTGCCCAGGGAATTGGGGCTGGAAGTCTGTGTGTTAAACAATGAGAATAATAGGACTCTTACAAGGTTGAGAAGCAATGAGAAACAATGAGAATAATAGGACTCTCACAAGAATCAAATCAGGCAAGTTATATTAAAGGTTTGAATACTGGGGAACCTGGGCGGCTCAGTTGATTGGGCATCTGACTCTTGATTTCAGCTCAGGTCATGATCTCAGAGTTCTGGGATGGAGCCCCTCACTGAATCCCTCATTGAGGCCTGCCTTGGACTCCATGCCCAAGGGATGGAGTTTGTTTGAGATTCTCTTTCTCCTCCCCTGCTCATGCACATACTCTCTAAAATAAATAAATAAATCTTAAATAAATAAAGTTCTGAGTACTTAGTGACAGGGCAATAAATTCATGTTAAGACTTCATTTATTCATTTACCAATGGAAAAAATACTAGGAAAGGCATTCTTATTTAATATTTAAAAAGCAAGGAAAAGTTTCTTCAATACTAACTTTGCATTAATTCTCCATCTTTCATATTCCTACTCTGCACAGGGATGGTCGAGTTTGGTAATGCTAAGAAACCAGCATTATGAATATAATGAAGAAAGCAAAAGTATTTAAAACAGGAAACACAAACAAAGCATTCTAGAAATTAAAACAAACAAAAAAACAAGTAAATATGGAAAAACCTGATTTTTAAGCTGATATCCTAATAGGTGGTCAGGTTTTGAAGGATATATAGAAGTAAGAATAAAAGAAATGAAAGGGCATTGAGGAAAGGTAAATACAATAAAACAGAAGATTGAAACGTGAAGAGACCAAAAAAAATAGTTTCAGATGGATTATATATTGAAATGTTTAAAATCCTCTCTAAAACTCCTAGGACAAGATATGATTAAGATATTACTACAGGGTAAGATTTTTTAAAGCATCCATTTAAAGCACAAATATAAAGGAATGGATTGATAAGTTTAACTCCATAAACTGCTTTTCTTAAGAACAAAGGATAGCATTTACCAAGACCCCCAAAAGCAAGCAGTCTGGGAGAAGATTCTTGGAATCACATCACAGATAAACAATTGATGACTGTTACATTTGAAGAACTCATGCAAATTAATTTTTTTTAAAGATTTTATTTATTTGACAGAAAGACACAGAGAGAGAGGGAATACAAGCAAGGGGAGTGGGAGAGGGAGAAGCAGGCTTCCTGCTGAGCAGGGAGCCGGATGTGGGGCTTGATGCCAGGACCCTGGAATCATGACCTGAGCCAAAGGCAGACACTTACAGACTGAGCCACCCAGGTGGCCCACAAATTAATTTTTTTTAAATTAATAATCCAATAGAAAAATGAGGACAGTGAATGAGCAACACTCATATAAAGAATCCTGTGTGGACAATATGTACAAAGAATATTAACCTCACTAGAAATCAGGGAAATGCAAATTTTAAAAAAGGTAACATTTCTTGCCCATTAGATTAGCAAGAATTGAAGGAAACTGACAGTACCAAGGTTGGATAAAAATGAGGGAATAGCAATCATATAGGTTATGCACATCTTCACAAATTCTTTAGGGAATATCTTGCCAATATCTGGTTTCAATCTTTGTTGTCTGCCACAAAAATGATTCCAAAAGTCTATATGCAGACATGCACAAAGATACAGTTTGCAACAATATTTATCATAGCAAATTAAAAAAAATTAATATCCATCTAAGAGGAATAACTAATGGAAAATCCAAATCATGTCATATATATACAATGGAATACTATGTAGCAAAACAGTAAAGGAACTCAATCTACATGTACCAGCATGAAAGATTTACAAACACAGTACTAAATTTAAAAAAGGAAATTTTCATGATATATGCACCATGCCATCAATTTTGAACAGTGTTCAAAAATTAATAAAATAGCAGTATGCGTTGGTCTTTGAGAGGCTTTCATGGAGTAAAATCTAACACCTTGACAAGAAAAAAATTTTTTTATCTTCAGTGTAATAGTGACCCAGCGAGAGACAAAAGGGACTTAAACTATTTTTCTCTATACATAAAACATTTTATTCCCCCCAAAAATCATGAAAAATTTATATTAAACTATTAATATTTTACTATTAGGACAGATTCATGAGCATTTTCCTGTATTTCTCCTGATAGTTTTCTGTATTTGAAATATTTGCTATATAAGCAAAAAGGGAAGAGGAAAAATGAGACGAGAAAAAAGGGAAGGGGTTATAGTATCAAAGAAAACAAGTAGTCAAGAGAAGAACTACAACTAGGAAATAACAAATACGAGCGAGAGAAAACAGAAAGGGGAAGAAAAAAAAAACTGAAGGATTTCCAAATAAAATTAGCTACAAACGGAACAAAGACTCACACCCTGTCCCCCCCGGATGCTCCCATTTCTTTTCTTTTCTCACATCTGTTTTACATTTGCCCCATATCTTCCTTCTCAGGACTTAGAAATAAGAAACATATTTAAAATCAAGCTATTTTGTAACCTATCTTTTATATACAAACATGTTCATGTGCCATTCTCTGCAACAAAACCCTCTGCAAAAGTGCCACACAAAGTAATTGCTACAGATAAGAACAGAAATTGATCATGTTTAGACATTTGTATAGCAGTCTGACAGAGTAAATTTATATTCCTTGAATATAACAATAAGAAGTACAGGCTTGTATTTTATGATCATATTTTAATTTCACTGTACTATAATTTTTTGGTTTTTTATATTTTACCGAAGTATCAGCCTGCAAAATATTGGAAATGATGATGATGATGATGATGATGATGATAATGATAATAATAATAATAATAATGAAGAGTTTTTCAACAGAGAATGGGAAGCACTGGGGATCAGGAAAAGAGAAGGAATTGTTCCCTTTGTGGGATGTGTGTACATGTGTGTCCACTCATGCATCTTTGAGTTTATGGAGGGGCTGCTGCTTCTCAGTGCTCTCCAGAGTATTTCTCTTTGTTCTCAGATGTAGGTTAGTCAGGGACAAAACTGAAGCAACCCAATGAACAATAACAAAAAAGACCTTTACTTTATCCATTATTTCAAACAGAAGTTAGCATATAATTTAAAAACGTTTGTTAAGGATTAAGAGAGAACAAAACCATCCTCAAAGAGAAATAACTGAGGAACTCGGAAAGCCACCCCGACATCTGCGTAAGACAAAATCCAGCCCATTCGGAAGGCTAGTGTTGGTAGGTTGTGGGATTTCTTTCCCACACTGCATCCTGTTCCTGTAACTGGCACAAGAAAGCTCTTAATTCAGATCGTGAGGTGATGTCAATCTGGTTCTGGCTTTAGCACTCACTTCTTGAGAGAGGCTGGCCAGACAGGACAAGACAGCAAGTAGTTAACAGGGCAAGCTTCAGCTCCAGATAGAATTTGGTTTTATTACTGTCTTTGGCTACTTTAGACATTATTATGGAAGAGTTTTATATGTGCTTCTGTTTCTTAAGCAACAAAATGGAAAATGAAGATAATGAACACCTACATCATAAAACTGCTATGAAGAGGTCCCTGGGGTGGCTCAGTTGGTTAAGCATCTGCCCTCAGCTCAGGTCATGATCCCAGAGTCTGGGATCTGGGATTGAGCCCAGCATCCAGCTCCACATGGCTTCTGTCTCTCCCTCCGCCCCTCCCCTTGCTCTCTCTCTCTCTCTCAAATAAATAAATAAAATCTTTTTTTAAAAAGACAATTATGAAGAAAGAAGAAGCTCATATGAAAAGTACTCTTCTTAATGACAGAAATAAAATATTCAATTATTAGTTCTATGACTATTAATATTACTATTAATAATAGGAGCTATGTCCATATCCATCTCTAAGGGTCAATGTCAGAACAAAAATAATCTAACCCTACATTCACATGAAAATAAATAAAATATAAATTTTTGGCAATTGAAGGTTTTGTGACACATCCAATAAAGGCAACAATTAAGCCAATGCAGAAGAGCCATGTTCTAGAATTTTACCAAGTGTTCTTACTGAACAGCGAAGAGACGTAAGCAGCTCCAGAAGTGAACAGGAATCAATGGGTGAACTTCATCGGGTGAAAGATTTTGAGTCCAAAAAAAAAATGTCATTCTTAAATGCTAGAACTCCAAAACAAAACAATGGATTGATGTGCAAGGGAGTATTTGTATGCACTCCATTGTGTGTGTGTGTGTGTGTGTATACATATACATATACACACATACACATACATATATATGTATATATATACATACATACACATATATTGTGTATGTGTATACATATATACATATATATGCACGCACGTGCACACACACACAGGCACACGCCACATACAAATATTTAACCAATGAGAAAAACAGAGAACATTAATATGTCAGGCTATATGGAATGGTTTTCATGTAGTATATTGTCTCATTTGGCTTATCAAAAGCACATAGTACTAGTGATGTGTCATAACTCTCACACACATAAGAATACTACATCTCAGAACTTTTAAATAACTTGGGGCACCTGGGTGGCTCAGTCAGTTAAGTATCTGCCTTCAGCTCAGGTCATGATCTCAGGGTCCTAGGATCAAGTCCCAAGCCCTGCAGTGGCTCTTCCCTCAGTGGGGAGCCTACTTCTCCCTTTCTCCCTGCTCATGCTCTCACTTGCTATTTCATTCACTCTCTCAAATAAATAAAATCTTTTTTTTAATTTTAAAAAATAAAGAACTTTTAAGTAACTCAACTACAGAATCTGAGCTTGAATAGAGAAAAAGCAGGCCTTGAACCTAAGTAAATCCCAAGTTATTTGTTGCTGTGTTGTTTGCTTTGACGATGGGCCTTCTTTTATTATTTTTAGTTGTTTTTATCATTATGAGGATGCTTTTGTTCTCCTTCTCCCACATGGGCATGTGACAATGGCTGGAGACGTTTTTGGTTGTCATAATGTGAGGTGGAGGGTTGCTAGTGCACCTCATCGGTAGGGACAGGGAATGTTGCAGAAGTCCCACATTGCACAAGGAAGTTTTCAGCAACACGCAGTTATCTGATGCAGAATGTCAGGCAGGAGGGCTGAGGTTGAAAAATCCTGCTAATTCCTGAAACGTCTTCAAATCTTTAACACTGGCTTCTACTACCAGGCTTAGTTGTACCTCATTGTCAAATTTAAGAATATACCCATTGTATTTATATCTATACTGTCTCTAACTTCCTTTTTTCTCTTAATGTTCCATTTAGCTTCTCCTTTTCAATGTCCCTTTTAAATTTTGCCTTCCTGCAACAACCAGTCAAAACTACTGTTCAGCCTATTAAAACATTGACCAACTTTCTTGTCATTAAAATAATTTAGTTGCCAATTCTGAGGTATTTATTTTATATGTTGACATTTTCTACTCAGACAATAAACTTGGATTCTAATTCCTTTGGAGGATTTTATTTTTGAGAGAGAGAGAGACAGAAAGAGTGCTCAGGTGGCGGGGGAGGGGCAGAAGGAGAGGGAAAGAGGGAATTCCAAGCAGGCTCCTCACCCAGTGCAGAGCCTGACAGTGGGGCTTGGTCCAGGGACCCTGATATCATGACCTGAGCCAAAATCGAGAGTCAGGTGCTTAACTGACTGAACCATCCAGGCACCCCTATGGGAGAATTATTTGCTTCCATTTGCCTAGTTGCTCTGAGTAAAGCAATTCCCCATGTGAATATATGTGACACAAGTCACTGAAAACTCTAGGCATCCTGTTTTTATGCAGCAGCCCTTTTGGAAACTGTCCACCACTGTGGCTAGGTCATTTTGAGAGCGGGAGCAGGAAGGTATCCCTGCATTTCAATCCCTTTAGGCTTCATTAGCGCAAGATATTTCCCCATGGATTTCCATGTTATCCATTGAGATTCAAGCTCCAAGTTACATGGGACTATTAAAGCAAAATGAGAGTGACTTGAAGGCATCATCAGAGCTTCCTTGCTGGCAGAAACATGACTTTAAGACAAGACTGTGGCTTGGCTGAATGTTGAAGATGTAGTAGGCACAATCTGACTTTGGACCTGTATCATTAGTTAAACTGGATAAATTATCATAACTGAAGCATTACATTATGGGGAAATGACATTATTACCTTCAGCTGATACTTCTCTCAACCACTAAAAATAAGACATTTCTCATTTTTGAGAAAAACAGAACCATTAAAAATTTTGACCTTTTCATAACCCAATAGAAATGCAAAGGTGGAGGTTCAAGAACTTGAAAAAATAAAAATAATAGCTGTACTATCTCAGTTTGAGTTTGCACTTACTGAGTAAACTAGTATAGAGGTACCTGTCAGAATTCATCCCCCCGGAGTCATTTCAGTTGAGTACCAACTCAGACAGTCTAGACTGGCCCTAGAGGGGCCTAGAATCATGTACAACAGTAAGGAGGATTCCATTTGAGGCATCCAATCTCCCACCTGCTTCAGTGTCTTCTTTCTATTCTGTTTCACTCATATATTCAAGAAGCCCATGGTTATGTTCCTGGGAATTTTTAAATTATTTTTATATTTTATCTATGACTGGGCTGGGTTATTCCTGGGACTCTCAGGATATACTTCCTTGTGGCCCTTATACCTTATCTTGGACCATCATCACTTTGTAGAGGCTGAACTGAATCCCACCTATAGGTCAAAGGAGAGGCATCAGCTTGGACACTCATGAAGAGTTTTTTTTTTTTTTTTTTTTAACTTT